>CANUEX010105999.1:0-13014 GCA_948099535.1 Jatropha multifida
CTTCAAATTCAAAGCTTAGGAACTCCAAATTTTAGCTTTTATTACTTGTTCCTTAAGAGTTAATTACTTTTCTATGATTTAATTAGGTGGTTTAATGGAGATTTGTGGTAGAAAAATGAAAGAAATGGAGGAAGAAGAAGAAGAGAAGAAGAAATGGTGTGGAGAATGGGGAGGAAGAAGAAAGAGGATGTGTAGATTACTTAAGTAGCAAAGTCAAACTTTGCTTCCTCTTTTCATGCTAAATCAATGGCCAAGATCAAGTCTTAGGTAATCTCATCTAATGGCTCTAAATATTTCTCAAATAATTCATTTTTAAATATTATTTAACTCCACAAATTAATTAAATTAACTTCTCAAAAATAATTCATCATTTATTCCTTAATATACCACAATAAAAATAATATTCATTAGTTGCCGCAATTCTCTAAAAATATACATAAAATATTTTCTACCCATCTAAATCATGCAAACATACTCCAAAAATATTAAATAGAATATTAGACACATATAGTAATTTTTTCGGACCGAAATAATACCATGTTCCGGACCTCCGATGGTACTATTCATAGACCTGTAAATCACTATTTACGGCACCAAAGAATTAGACTGTTACATAGAATTGTATGATGTGGCAATCACATCATCGGCCAAATGCACAAATTGCTCCCATACTTGCACAAAAAAATCCTTTGGTCACCTCAACTTTCAAGTGACCTTTTGGCCCCCTAGATTTTTTTTTTATTTATGCACTGGCCAAGCAATGGTTTTTTTCATGTAATCATCTTACATGGTAGATTTTATATGTCACGTCATCTATGAAATAATGGCCAAATACATCCACTACCCTCTGTACTTATACAAAAAAATCTTTTAGCCACCTCAATTTTAAAATGACATTTTGGCCCTTAGACTTATTTTCTTTTGTAATATATGCAGTGACCAAGTAATGGTCATTTTTCACGTCAGCACACATATTTTGCACTCAGACAATCTGTCTCTAACCAAACATGCATAAATTATAAAAAAAACGAGTCTAAGGTACTAAAGGGTCATTTTGAAAGTTAAGGTGGTCAAAAGACTTTTTTGTACAAATACAAGGCGCAATTGATGTATTCGGTTGTATACTAATGGATAAATAATATGCATCCCAATTTCAAATAAATTATGTGAAAGACCGCTAATCTCTGTCAAAGTAGAAAAGTCTCACTACTTTGTGTATAAATAATATATGTTTCTAATTGATTATTAAGAATAATCAAATTAGTGGTTGATAAATCATATAGGTAACATTTAGCAAATTGAATGAGCTTTTCCTCAATAAATACAGAGAAGAAGTTATCAGGAGCTAAGCATGTTGAACAAAGAAGCCACTTCACATTTGTCCTAGTAAAACGATCATTAAGCTCCCATAACAATATAAAATAAATTAATGCAATAGTGATGCAGGTTAATAATCTCTTGAACTTTTTGTCTTGTCCTTTGGATAGAACCTTATCATCCTTGTTTGGAATGTTAATATCATAAATTTACAACATAAAGATACTTCGGTCAATGAAGGTTCTCATCTATTATCTCTCAAATTTTATGGTCTTTGCTTTAAAATACTAACTAATTTCATGGCATTAATGATATCTCGGTCCTTCCTTTATAATGTATGTGACATTTCATTAGTGATTCACAATACATTTTGCATTAGATATAAGTTGAATATAAAGTCAAATGTATATAACATGTCTAGCAAATCATTAGTTTCAGCTCTTTGATTTGGACTTAATCCGTCTTCTCTAATGATCTCAAGCACATCTATAATTGATGACAATCGAAGAACTAATTCTATCAAGATGCGATAATATAATGCTGACGAATATCAGCATTTCTCTTAAGACCAATTTCTTGATTCAAGTCATGTCCATTAAGAATTTTCCCTGTTCTAGTACTACTTTAACTTTAGCAACTTGTTTTTGATGAAGCATATCATAACGCTTGCACGATCCACTAACAACAATCAATAAATTAGTAGCAAACTAAACTGAAAAGAGAAACAATTTAAAAATGATTCGTGACAATGGAAACAAGTGTGATAATTGCAATTGATGAGTAAAATAATGAATATAGAAAGCAAATGAATTTTTCTTTCAATATCAAACCTTGTCCACGAATGATTGATATGCTAAAACCAGACTTGCAAAATAATAATTCAATTGTTTTTTTCAATGACAAAGCAGTTGTATCACTAACATGCGAGATGCTCAGGACAAAGCAGTATGATAAATTTTCTTCCTTGTTTATATTTTAAATATATATTTACATATTTTTCACTTATAAGTCATGTTTTATTTGCATACGACATAAGTTATTAATTATTCTCTAAGTGAGCATCAAGGCTAAGTGTCTTAGAGCTACGTGCTCTCTTTACTACCGCTCCAAATAAGCAACACTAAGTGCCTAAAATAACAAGTGATAAATAATGAATATAAATTAAACAAATTATAAATCTAATAAAGGTAAAAAGTATTACAAAGATATATTTAGACT
Organism: Jatropha multifida; assembly: GCA_948099535.1. Classification (NCBI taxonomy): domain Eukaryota; kingdom Viridiplantae; phylum Streptophyta; class Magnoliopsida; order Malpighiales; family Euphorbiaceae; genus Jatropha; species Jatropha multifida. The sequence continues at coordinate 2,536 of CANUEX010105999.1, forward strand.
CTTAGGATATAAATGTCCTAGACTTGTGGGGTACATATGATAGAATATAAATATTTATTATGAACTTAACAGTGATTTGTATTTTAAGATTAAATATTATTATTTGAATAGAATCAGAATAAGATTATGAGATTTTATTCCTATTACTTCACGAATACGTATCCAATAAGGATTTCAGCTACAACTCCAATTAAGGTTTTTCTACCTCTGTATAAAGGGCATCAATATCCCTATTCAGGTATGTGATATATATGCAAGGTTTATACAATAGATAATATAATATCTCATTCGATTACAACTATTTATTATTCTCTTACTGACTTAAGTATCAGAGTGATTGCAGGCTTAAAACCCTTCTTTTCTCTCTCCCTTTTCATCCATGTTTTGCAAATTTCTACATAGGCACTATGAAGGTATTTTTTTAAATCTATCAAATTGATGAATTCTCTGATACTTTCAATACTCAATTTTGATGGTTAACACTTATAATAAAATTTAGTAATTGAAAGTTTCATTTTTATTCAGTAAGACAATAACTTCTTAATTTTACCGAATTGAATACCTATATTTTTATCATATTTAATATAATTATGTTCATTATATTCATTTATCAAATTAAAATTTTATATTATTACCACATTTCATATATAATAATTTTTTTGTTGTGTCTGATAATATTAAATGTTATCATCCATAGCAAATCTTCATATCCCTAGAATCTCTTAGGACATCAAACTATTCACGGTTACCAAATGTGAATTAATGGAGATATATTTTCAGCTATCTCACATATTCTAATTCTAAACAGTTATCTCTGTCTCTCTCTCTTTCTATATATATATGTATCAAAGGGCGTACTGTGGAGGAATTTCTTCCTTTATACTAGAACGAACAATCCTCTAAAATATATTGTGTTTATTAGCAATGGCGGAGCCAAAAAGTTTGGCTAGTGGGATCATTTTTATTCAACTCAATATTAATATAATATATATAATCTTGAAAAAATTATAATTGTCCACAACGAGTTTTCATATTTTGAAACCATTGAATAATCATTTCATTATCTATACCGTCAGATCTTACTCCATTATAAGATATGACATGTCGCCCGTAATATACTTAGTAAGTACTGAATTGTTATAAATACCTACTAAATACACTATAAGAGACTTAAAAATTTTTTATTTTAATCCTTTACAATTTGTAATAACAAGTAAAATATAATTATTAAAGTAAAATTTATATAAGTTCTTTTAACTTATCCACATACTATAAAAGAAAATGCTTTTATCAGTAATTCATTTACATACACAAAATATAACTTCTATAAATACTAAATAAAATAATTGAGTCAATAAAATTCTTAAAATAATTGCATTTATGAATTCATGAATGGTTCCGTAACTCATAAGTCCCATGAAATGCAGTTATATATTGGATCATTCTCATTTTCATAATTAAATAGATGATGGTAACAATACCTATAAATACATGTACAAAATTATAGTTTGTACTATAATTAAAACTCTAGTTATCTGCTCAATTATTTGACTATTATGTTAATACTACTATACATCATACATAAAAAAATAATAGCAGTGGCTCTTGTTTTTCTCCTTTCATTTTCCTTCGATAATACAAAAAATATTATTGCTAAGCAAAATTGCTTAGTGGTGCTAATTTACATATTTAACAATAAATCCATATTTTCAATATTAAAATATTAATTGCACATAAAATTTCTTATGAAAAATACTCTTCATATAATACTCTTTGAAGTCTCAATTATCTCAAAATTCAATCATTAATTTATAAGAAAGCATTTGACATTAATAATAGCAATAACAGTGAAAATCCTTTAATTAAAATCCAATAGTTGCTCATATAAATTGATAGAATATCATTAATATCATTTCCATAAAATATTCATTCAATAATTCAATAATATTTTTATTAGTCTCAATAATTTAGATAGACTCAATTCGAAGGGCTATCAGTATCTAACGTGCATATCTAGATATGCAATCTACGCCCTCAATCTATGATTTTTATCTTAACAGAAGAGAGAGTAATCTACAACCTCATTTAAAAGGGAGCAATCTCCAAACTCATTATAGAGAAAGCAATCTACAAATTCAACATAGAGGGAGTAATAACTATCACAATATCCATTTCAACAAATCAAATGATACCGGAAGGTAATAACCATATCAATTTCAATAAATAAAGTGATATTGAAAGGCAATAATCATGTCAATCAATTCTTACGAGACTATAAATATTTCATTCATATATCAATATTAAAATCATATTAGGCTAAATTTCATTTCATACCACTACTAAAATATTAAGTTACAGCCACTCCTCAAATGATAAATAATAAGTAGCTATCATTCTTGTTTTCACATAAATAGCATTTTCAATTAAATTATTAGAATCATTGAAAAATCATATCATATTGAATAATATTTATTTTCTTTTAAAATCATAAACTCATATTTCAATATTTTTTTCAAGAAAATAAATCACTTAATAAAATAAAAATAAGATCAAACACATTACATTTTTCAATAAGATAAATAGTTAGTATTGCACTAACCTGGCTTATAAGGTTACATTAGTCTGCCTTTTTATTTATTGACTCTAATCCATTCATCTGGTTTATCTTAACCTATAAACAAATTATATAATTTATTTTAGTTATTTGTTTCAACTCTATAATGATGTTATATTCATATTATTTTTATTTTCTTTTAGTTTATAATTACATTTCTTTTCATTAAACTTATATTCTAATCGGTTCCTTTAATTCAAATCTTTCATGGATTTCTTCATTATATCAATTCTATATTTCTTGAGCATATCTAATTTCACTTATTTTCTTTAATAATTAAAAGGAATTAGTAGCTTTGCTTAGATTCATTTATCAAAACTCCTTAATCAAATTTAATTTTCTTTTGTAAATCACATTTTATTTTTCAAACCAATTTATTAACCAATCTTTTAAATTCCAATTAAAACAAATATTTATTTCATTTACTAAAATCAAATGTACATAGATTCACTGTTTTTTTCCTCGATATTTTTTGCTACACTTAATTTAAATAAAAACTATGTTTTATTTCTAATAAATATTTGATAACTCCTTTTTATTTACCATTTAAAATATATGCTTAACTTATTTAAAAGTTCATTTTCTAATACTTCTTTGAATTCAATCAAATACAATTAAATTTTGTATTTGCTAAATTAATTTATTCTTTTAAATTTACTTCCTTAATAAATAATATTACTTGTTATTTCTACATAGGCTTAATTTTTGAATAATTTCTCTTTTTATCAAAGAAAATTTGATAATATTAATTTTATTATTTAAATTTTACAAATCTTTACAACAAGACAAATACTCAAAGCTCATCTTTTAAGCAATTATCATCGTCATTTCAATGTTTCTCAATCACATTAACAATACTTATATTATCTCATATTTACTCATTATCAATTTAGTTCTCTCTCCATTTTAAATTTTCACAACTGATCAATCTTATCACTTAATTAACAATTTACATAAATTGATCAATTTCATAAATAAATTGGCAATTCAATTTGTGCTATTATCCATTTAATCTCTTCTTTTTTTAGCAAGCCAATTTAATCAAATACTAAATTAATTTTCCAATTTGAATTTGCACTGAAATTAAACAATCAAATCTTCAAATATACTAATCTCGATTTAGAGCCCGGATTCGGATTCAGTGCATGAAATGCAATACTCTGCCTCCCAAGTGTCTCGCCGTCAGAACCACCAAAGGCGGTGGCCGGGAAATCGATTGTTGCCAGAATTTCACAAGGCTTATGCCAAAATGCTCGAATTTACGCGAGGTGCCTGAATATATTATTAATCTGAGCTAGGTGTGTCTCCTTTGGCCGGAAATCGACTCGAAACATTCGGGTGGCCGCTGCTCTTTGGGGATTCAGGCAAACAAAGCTCAGTTCTGAGGTCATAAAACGAAAGAAGGAAAGGAGGCGAAGCTTGTCCTCATGTCTCGTGGCCTTAGGTCACCGGAAATGGCGTAAATCGTCTGAAAAATGAAAACCAGAGCCGCTGAGGAGAACAGCTCCGATTCGTGTCTCTGGGTGGTTTTTCTGCGTGAGAGGAGACCAGATGGAAAGCCAGCGGTGTGAGGAGAAGCTGATCGCCACCATGCTTTGCTGATCGGTGGCCGGAAATGGAGAGAGGTGGCGGTTTGACGTTGACAGTGAGGAGAGGGAGCTGTCGGGGAAGAAGAGGGTGAGCGAGAGAGAGAAAGAGAGGTTTTCCTTTATTTATTATTAACCCTTCCTCCCCTATTCTAGTCTTCTTTCTTTCCTTTCTATATTTTTTTATTATATACAATTACATATATATATATACACACACACATACTATAATAACCTTGATATTTCATTATAATTTCACTAATTATTGTTTTATAAACTCTTATTTCACAGCTAAGTACAAAATATATTTTCAATACATATGTCAAAAACTAATTTCTAATATTATTTATGAAATTTTCCTAAAATTGTGTTACATATGCTATTAAATACATCTTTTTCAATATAAATAACTAGATAATCATCCATTCTGTTATCTAATCAATTTTTTATAATTTTCATTGAGAAAAACGACCTTTCTACACTTGGAGTTGCAACTAATAAAATCAATGCTAATTTGATAAGCAAGTAGATTGAAGGATAAACATGATTTTTTTTGTTTTATCTCAATCAACTTCTTAGCAAGATCACCAGTTCCTTTAACATCTACAAAATCATCAATCACTAATTCGTACATCTATAATATAAGTTTCAAGTTGATTTGGAGTTCTATATACAAACAAAATTATAATAATTTTGGTCTTATTTTTTTCTTTATTAGTTTTCAATAAAAAAAATATAAATACAACAACAAGAATATTTATTTAAATAATTTATTAATAAATGGAAAAACATTGAGATTTAACAAGAGATTCAATTAGATTTCATAATCATAAAATATTTAAATTTGAACCCATATATATAATTATAAAGCCAAAAATAAATAAAAACACACATATATAATGAAGTATATGTTAAACCTTAATTGAATAAAGTACAAAATAATTAAGTAAAATCATACAAAATATATATTAAATTTCAAATAAAAAAAAGAAATTGCTGGAGATTAGAGAGTATTTGAACTTACCTAATATTAACATATAATAATAAATTATTTTAATTAAATAAATAGAATCTTAAAGTAACTCTAAATAAAAAATAAATCAGAATTTATAATCCTTAACTAATACGGATTATTCAAAATTTACTATATATATTCTAAATATACCTTAAATCAAAGATTAATCACAATTACAATCATAATCTCTCCTAAAATTAAGAGAGTTTAACACGTAGAAAATGGAAATGGAGAAGCTTTTGCAGCGAGAGAGCAAGAAAGAAGGGCGGGCCGTAGAGTAATAGGGATGAGAAGTAAAAGTAGGGAAAGTGGGATGGAGTCAAAAGCATTATTATACCAAGGAAATTTTTTTTTTCAGTGGGGTCAATCTAATACAGCGCCGCCTATGTGTATTAGTATCCAATAGAATAATTTCTCATCATTAAAAAATTATTATTTTCAATTAAATTAAAGTATTTCATATTTTTTATCAATAAAATTAAAATCTTTAAAATAATACTTTTTTTTATCAATCTGAGTGTTCCCATATTTCTACTTTCATTTATACTAGCAGGTCATAAAAAATTAGCAACTGTTATCCAGGTCATCAGATGCACTGCCGCATCAATCTCTTATCCTTATGCAGATTTTGCAACACATCTACGTGACGCCATGTCACCCAAGTACGCCATATGTCTACCACGTCAACACCAATAGACACGTCACCCCAAATGTGCCGATTGTTGTCCACGTATCTCCAGGTTTTCCATGTGTCTCCCGGAAAGACTACTGACCATCCACTCTCTGACACGACAACAGCAGCTTGCCAATTGTCGTTTTATATTTGAAAAAAGTTTTAAGAGGATCTGTTAAGCCATCATGACGCTACTGCCACGTCAATAATTTGCCGAGATTTCATCTACGTGTCACTATGTTTGTTGACAACTGTGGTACACGTGTCCCATTTTCTCACATCATTAAATCACACGTCATCACTGCTGTCCAGTTAGCATTGGTTGACATCAACTGATCAGCCACATCATTCATATTTTCTAGCTGTCTTCTACATTACATAGATATATTGCTACATTGGGTATTCAATGTGTCAATAAGACATGAGAAAAGTAAATTAATTTCCTAATTGGTCATGCGTAAATTTATCAATTTCCTAAACCCGACTGAGCACAATCTAATTCCACAGAAAATCACAGAAGCATGCAACCAATTCAAGCTGAGAACTATACCCCCCACAAACCATCATATAAATTGTAAGTAAATATCACACTCCACGAATCCACAAATATATAAAGACACGACTTAGAGAAGCAAATTCTAGGTTCAAATTTTTATAAACATTACATTTAATGGACCAGATAATATGGACTCTCCATCACATTGTAGGTTATAAACATTACATTTAATGGACCAGATAATATGGACTCTCCATCACATTGTAGGCATCCTACATTCAATTTGATCGGCTTCTAATAACATCAAGACCCATTTCTGTAGGATCAGTTGCTTGCAACTCTACCTGAATACCGTCTAACTCTCTTTTGAACCTGTCCTTTGAGCTAGCATATATCATCTTGCTTCTCACCTTAGAGGTATCAGGAGACCTTCATGCACAAATCAAAAATAAATAAATGAAACAATAAATCAATGATTCAAAAAACAAATGAAGTATACTGATTTGGGATAAAAAAAAACTAACTAATTACCATGCAATAAAAACAATCCTACTCTTCTGGACATTCTCCTCTGTTACAAAATCAAAATCATAGACAGCATATCGGCACTCATCAGCAGGAAGGCTTGCTGTGAAATCCTCATAACTGTTAGCTGGTTCGCCAAGCTTCTCAACAACCACCTGCTTCTGCTTCTCCTCAATCTTGAAGACAATGAAGCGGTGGGTCCTTTTTGCCTTCAATTCTAAGAACTTCAGCTTGCAGTCATCATGCACAGCCATCCCAGATGCTGCGTTTGCCTGCAAATGTAAAGAAAGAAATACTTCATTATCATCAGATAATGTTCATAACCACCCAAACATTGAGGTCAAATTGATGGCTGTAAGTCCACATATCCTTACATCTTATAAATGTCTATTAGTAAAGAAATTGCCGAAGAACTGCAGCAATAAATGAAGAAAAATATTTCACAAGGTGCTCCGTCACAGCTCGTGATTTCCAGAAAATGGGTGAGTTCAAAAGGGACATTACTCAGAGAAGGAAATTCAGAACTTTCTCCACATCCAACTATCAACTAAATTTAGAAAAGAATCAAACCTAAACTAATTGCAAATGCTTACATGAATACTTCTATAATAAGCTTTTAAAATAAAGTGAAGTTGGAACTATAATTTCTACTAAAGGGACATTGGCGTTGGCTTTGTTTTTGCTTTGAAGACACTTGGATTTGTCTCCCTGTTAAATTTAGATACTTAGCCCAACCGACAAAATCTATGGTCCAGTTAGTTTTTTCATACCGATAAAAATGCTAAGAGTGCACATATTTCTTTCATTTGGGTGATTCAACTTGTAAAACTGACCGGACACTTAAACTTTCTTCCCCCTTCATAAAATAGTCATATTACACTTCCCACCTTTACTTTGTATCACAACTTTATATGTGCCACCAAATTCCACCAGGTATGTACATCCAATAAACAGTCCACGAGTATTAGAAAAGCATAGCGGAAAAGATTAGTCCAAAACTAAAAATACATTTCTTGTCCACTTCCAAGTTACTTCTAAAAAATCTAGCATATAGTTCAATTTCAAAGTCCCCGATTAATAACTTAATTGACTCGAGGTTATTGATTTCCCAAATAGGATAATAATTTTATCCCATAGTGTTTCTTGTTCTAGAGAGGAATTCCTAATCGCTCAACCTTTCAAAATTCACCAATCCAGTGCAAGGAAAAAAAAAAAAAAAGACAAATCCCCCCTCTATTAGCAAAGCTCAACAAGTGTCATAAAAAAATTATTTAAATTAGAAAAGTAAACAGAGCAATCAGACTTGGTTCTGAATAGAAAGCATTTTGATGAAACCTAAATTTAGCCATTACCTAAATAACCAAACAATACAGGAAAAGCACTAATCTCAAAGACACACCAAAATCCAACATCAAACACGCTATACTACCTCTACACTACAACCAACAGAGAAATATACACGATAATCACAGCCGATACAAGTAGCGATATATCATCAGAATCAAACAAGTAATTCAAATCGTATACAACAAAAACCCTAATCAAAACTTACAGCTTTAGCTAAAAATTTCCCCAAATCAAACAATTTTCTATTTAGCGATCAAAACCAAACACAGACAAGGAAAAAATAAAGGAAATCGATTATATGCTAAAGATGAACAATCAAAAGTAGCTGAAACATAGAAATGACGAAAGAGCTTTAGAATTGAAATCATAGGTAGAAACAGTGGGCGATTAGAAGAGTTATAGATGTTCCTTACCATTTTCTCGAGAAAATAATAAACAGAAGGGACGAGAAAGAGAGAGAAAATCTAGGGCTAAGAGAGAGAGAGAAGGTTAGCGCTGATAAAGATAGACTTCCTTTTACTTGAAATGCGAGGCCCTTTCCTTTCTTTCACGTTTGGTATGTGTGGTGGCCTTACCTAGCTAGTATCACGGTCACGGTCAACAATATATGGCAAGTAAAGACGTTTACTCCACTAATGTTTTGACACGTGTTGTATAAGTGCAAAAGTATGCCACGTTTCGGGCGGTGAGATTAGCATGTGTGTCACGTACTTGGTGGTAGCCATATAGATTACATACGACGTCGTTCGGATAGTGGTTTAAAATCAAACAAATGTGTTTTACCTTTATTTATTTATGATATTGTTTCCTGAATAATAAATAGGAGATTCGCGTGGGCGTGTAGTGTAACTCAACCCAGTCCGATAGAGTCAACTACAATATCAACTCGGTGTTCACTCAAATCGGAAAATTTCAAATTCAAATTTAATTTATTTAAAAACTCGGTTCAATTGAATTGTCATTAAAAATATAAATTAATTAATTTACTCATGTTAAAATAAAATTTCAAATTCCCCCCCCAAAAAAACAAAATTTTCATAAACTCAAGCTTTAGTTTGATTTAATAAATTATTAAATTCAAAATATTTTCGAATTTAGTACTCACATAGGCAATAGCATTTGAGCATTACCTAATTTTATCTCATCTCATCAAAATAAGCTCGTTTTTCTTTTTCAATTATCCAAACTATAGTTATATATTTCTACTCCTAATTTAAAATATAAAAAAATATTTATTTAGTTCCTGAAATTTGACAAAATTAATAAATTCATTTTGTATTTTGGTCAAATAATCTATATATATAAGCCAATACGTTCTTTTTATTTAGTATTTTATTTTTTTTCTTAGAAAATCTTAAAATTTTGTTTTTATTTTATTATATTTTGATTGCCTAAATTAATAATTTTCTTTTAATCTAATATTTAATATATAATAACGATAATCCATAACTTTTGAAATCTACTTTAATCTAATTATCTAATCTAATTCAAATACTAACTCTAATTTTTAAATTTTGATTTAAAGTTTTTATTATATATAATCTCTCTGTTTTGTTTATTTGCGTGGATTTTTTACTACTAATGTTTTTCTGTTAGTGTTTTGTTTTCCTTATTATCTATCTTCGTTAATATTTTTTCCTTTTGTCTCAGGAGCACGATATGCTCGAGTAGTTTACAAGTGTATGTTTTGAGTAAGGTATTTCTCATTTTTCACCCTTTTGCGCGAATCGGATTGGTTTGTTGTTTCGAAGAAAATTGCATTTTTTGCTTTCTTTTTATAAAAAAATTTTTGCTTACGTGGATTATCTTTACGATTGCTACTTTACTGCAACGGTTCATTTAACTGCACTGGGATCTTTATGAAATTGCTAATGTATGTAGTGTATGAGCTTTATGCTTCGTGTTAATCCTATGGATTTCAATATTAAATTAGGTAAAAGCTCGCGTTAGCGCGGATTATTTTATTATCTTATATTATATTAAAATTTTTTTTATACATATGAGATAAATATTTATATAAAAAATAGAGTAACCACATTATATATAGATATATATAAAATTTTTGCAAATAAGCATAAACATAATAATAAAGATATATAGATATAAAAATATAAAATTATTGTAAATAGATGGAAAAAAATTAAATAGTCAAATCAAATATGAATATAGATAATTATTTTAAACAAGCACAAATTTTTAAATTTAAAAAAATATCTTAAATGA
>CANUEX010106059.1:0-31322 GCA_948099535.1 Jatropha multifida
AATGAAGAAAATGGTGGAGAAGAAGAAGAAGAAGATGGCGTTGGAGATGGTGGAGAAGATGATAAAATCAAGTTGATAAGTGTCACTTTTAAGTGGCAAAGTCAAACATGACCACTTCATTTTTTGTCAAATGAATGGCTAGGATTAAGTCTCTAGTATTCTCATCCAAGGGCTCTAAATATTCACCAAATAATTATCCTCTAATTATTATTTAACTCCACCATTTTATTAACTTAACTCCATAAAAATAATTCCTCAATTATTCCTTAACGTACTACACTAGAAAACACTACTCATCAAATACTTAAATTCTCCAAAAATATTCATGAAATATTTTTCACCCACTTAAATCATATAAACATACTCCAAAAATATTAAATAACATAATGGACATCAATACTAATTTTTTCGGACCAAAATAATACAAAGTTCCAGACTGATGTTACTATTCACAGGCCGATAAACTACTTTTCACCAGTGATTTATTACCTACTTTATCATGAATAATTTATATCTTAAATTAAATTAATTAAGACTAATCACATAAAGTCTAATTAACTCCATGAATAATAATTATGCTCAATATCATTTTTGGGTCCAAATAAAATATTATTTGTCACTCGGCTGATACCATTCTTGACCTGAACCAAATAATATCATTTTGAGATCCAAAATTTTAGGGCGTTACATTGATTCATTGCCTTGACTAGAGCTTGGCGGTGTACGAAGGAAGATTGAATCAACCCCCATATAGAAATGTTGGCCTTAGTTTTCTTCAGTTGTTCCAAAACCAAATTCTCAAGTTGAGGTTTGTAGCTTGAACCGGACATGTCCTTGGCCAAAGTGGCTGGATTGGGTAATGCTTCGGGTGGAGGAGATGGGTATTGTTTCCTGCTCTGGGTGATGGCATTAATTTCCTCAAGCACGTCATTCAGGTCTATGACACAACATGAGTTGTTCATGATTGGGCGAATTAGGGAGGCCAAGTTAGAGTCTAGCTCCTAGTAGATCATGTGAATGTTGTTTTGATATTGGAGGAGTGGGTTATTTTTATGTTCGATCTGGGTTGAATAGGGAGTATTTGTCCACTCTCCACCAAGTCTTGGATCTTATGTCTTAGGGTCTTGCAGTCATCAGTCTTGTGCGTAGGTCCCTTATGGAAAGAGCAGAAGGAGTTCAGGTTGTAGTGTTTTGGAACTAGGTTTGGTAGTGGTCTGGGTTCTAGAGGCTATATCAACTTGTCATCCACAGCCTTCTGGAAGATAAATGAGAGGGAAACCCCAAGGTCCGTGAACTTGCGTCTATATAGCCGAGCAACTGACCTTGGTGGAGGAGCAGGTTACTATCTTTGGCTGGTCAGATTGGCCACCTCACCACCTTTTTAAGGGGAGGAACTATTTTATAGCTAATATGTTACTTCTTATATCTAGAAGAAGAATCTTGATTCTCTTTAATCTAGCTTGACTGGATCAGGTCCTCAATCTTAGTCACAGTAGCAATAAGAGCTCTGAAGTCCGAAAGGTACTAAATCCTAAGGCAACTCTGATAGGAGGGGAGTGGGTTCTTGACTATGATTTCAATATGTTTTTGTTTTGAAGGACGATTAAGCATCTGAGCAGCAATACCTCTCCATCTTATGAGAAAGGAAGAGAAGGATTCATGGGCTCCCTATTTGTAGTCTCCAAGTCTCTCTTGGTAATGTCAACCTCCACATTGTAGTGGTGCTGCTGGTTGAAGGCATTACAGATCTCATCCCAAGTCTTCTTCTTGGCATTGTCCAAAGCAACAAACTAGTGAAGAGCAGCACTAGTGAGGGATTGCTGGAAGAGTTGAGCCAAGAGCTCATTATTCACACTAAGAGGAGTTAGGGCACCTACATTCATTTTTAGGTGAGTTTTGAGCCATGTGGTGCTGTCAAACTTGTCCATGGTGGGCATCTTGAACTTAGCAGGCAGCCTGGCCTCTGGAAAAAGTGGGAGAAAGTCTACATCAATCAAGTCTTCGTACTTCTTGATGCGGTGCTGTCAACCTTTGGAGAGGCAGAATCATCCCCTGTCTGGCTTAGGGTGGCGATAGGATTGGAAGTGGCTCCTATCTCAGGAACTGACCCTTGGGTAGTTTGATCACTGTTGGGTGGATAGCAGGCTGGTCATTAGATCCCCTAGTTTGGTTGGGAGGAGCATTGTCATTCTGACTGGCAGTAATCAGCGTCCTGACTTCTCCCAGAATAGTCTCTCTCTGGGCAGCTATGGTATTTTGAAAGGAAGCGTTCTGCTCTGTTAGCATAGTTCAAAAATAGGTCTCTTATTCTCGGAGCATCTCTTCCATCAGTGCTCTAAAATCATTGGGTAGAGCCATCGTTGTTATCATTCTCTAGTAGAAGCAAACAAAGAAGGGTATAAGTACATACCCATTGTAGAAGTTCAGTACTCATTTTAGGGTTTGAGGTTTTTGGTGGCATGATATGCTTAGGTCTGTTTTGAGGCTTTGGATATCTGGGGTGCTCAGATCTGTTTTGAGGCTTTTGGTAATGAGGAAGCAATGCACAAGCCAAGATTTGAGGGCATGACTCAGGCATTGCCCCCAGTTTAGTAAAAGGAAGTGCTTAGGTCTAATCTAAGGCTCTTGGGATAATCTGAGGGTGCTCAATTCAAGTTTGAGGCTTTATGGTGTTTTGTGGTGCTCAGGTCAAGTTTGAGGCTTTGAGGCATTGTGAGGTGATCAAGTCAGGTTCTAAGGCTTTGGTAGTGTTGGAAGTAGTGCACAAGCCAAGATTTAAGGGCATGACTTGGGCATTGCCCTTGGTTTGGTAAATGAAAGTGCTTAGGTCTAATCTAAGGCTTTCTGGTAAGATAAGGTGCTCAGGTTGCTTTTGAGGCTTTTGTGTTAGGCCGGATATTTCTCCTCTGGTAGGGATTAGTACTTAGGCTACCACTAGATTGGTGTATGGGATACCACTGTTTGGTCTGTAGGTTACCACTGTATTGGGTTTAGGACACCACTTGATTGGTCTATTTGTTGCCACTGAATTAGGTTTAGGATAACAGGATTGGTCTGTTTGTTACCACTGGATTAGTGTTTTAGGTTACCACTAGATGGTGTTTGGTTACCACTAGATTGGTGTATGGGATACCATTGAATTGGTGTTTGGTTGCCATTGGGTTGGTGTTTAGGTTACCACTGGATTGGTCACTATTTGTTTAGTCTTTTGGTCCATAACATGTAATATGTGCACATGAAATATTATGCCAAAACAGTTTCATGATGCAAGATGCATATAATCCTAGGGATCGGATCTAGGGGCATTACATGCTTTTGGTGGATTGGATTGAGGGTCCTATCCGCTTAGAGTTGGTATATACCTCATCATTTGACCATGTCATATCAAATGGAACGATTGGTACGCTAGACCCATTACGCTATCGTAAGGAACGGAGGTGCACAGGATGAGTGAGCAGCCTTCTCGACTCGGGAGAGCTCTAAGGAAGATTGCCCCCTAAGTGATAATGGCAACTCAGTTTGCTTATTTCTAATGACAGGAAAGGTAAGTATGCAAGGTGATTTTCAACTTGACCCAAATTGGAGATTCGAAACCAACTCGGTATTCCTCTTACTATATTTTTTTTAGTTAAAAATATTTTAAATGTCCCCAGCAGAGTTGCCAACCTGTGAGCCCCCTCCCAAGTGCCGTGGGCAGGACCCACATGTGGTGAAAGTCTGACCGGTTGGTCCCATTGGTCGATTTGTCACAGAAGAAACTGGAAAATGTCTGAGACTGGTCAGAACCCTGCTGTGGTCCTTTCCCGGTTTGTTTTAATTAAGCCTTGTATGTGGCTAATTGGTCTAATTAGTTGATTTTGATTATCAATTTTACCAATTTTAAGGTTTTGTTTAGTGCTTAAGTGAAGTCTGGTTGGCTCTTTGGAGCGCTTGTGTGGTGTGTGAGAGTCACCACCTTACTTTATTTTTATTTTCAGGGAAAATATAAAGTAAAAACCCCATGTTTGACTCCTGTTATATGTGCCAAAGTAGATAAAAGCACTAGCCTCGAATCATTGGGTTCGGGGACTAGGTTATCAGTTCCTTTTCGTGGATCAAAAATTTGGGTTCAAGTTAAAAATCAAAATTATTGTTTTACATGAATGTCAGTTTATCGATGCATGGGCGTACTCATAAATGCATATCAATATCAAGAATATAATGCATTAAAAGTAAGTAGATAAAGGTGTGTATTTCAGAGGGGAGCCCGACTCTAGCCTCGTTATCGAGGAGTTCTAGGTTGTGCAACACATTCCCCTAAGTCCCAATCGGTCTGTTCGGTTAGGGGCCCACTACCTAGGCTGATTATGTAGTTACGCCTTCGTACCTCATTTGTATGAGGATCAGGTTGCACAAAGTTCTACCATCGATTAGAGTGGTAGGGCTTTAAAGGTGCCACTCTTATAGTGGTCTTACTGGTTTGCCGGCTGATTTCGGGCTTAATTTTGAAAAATGATTTTTCTATTTTTGCCGACTAGACCGAGCTTCATTTGTCGGATGAACCGGGCTTAAATATGCATAGTGCCGGCTGGACCAGGCTAAACAGTTGATAAGATGCCAAATGGACTGGGCTTAGTTGTCAAAGTCTAAGTTAGTGATTATACCCTCATGACGCGGCCTGAATACAGCTCCACAGTGTGTTATCGACTAAGGAGGTCGAGTTTTCCTCCGAATATAAGCTACGCTAGGGCACGAGGACCCATACATTAGTCTTATATAATATTATTAAATGATGAATTATTAATCAATCATCTAACTAGTAGCTTTGGCATAAGGAAGGTCAAAGTGTAAGTGAAAGTCGAAAGGATTGACTTTTGAGAATCGAGTCAAGCTTAAAACTCAACTATGGAAGATGAGCAAAGTCGGACTCTTTGAGGATAGAACCGTGAAAGAGAGAATAGTAGTCATTGATGCTTCAGAGGCGTTCAATCAAACAACAAGAGGTGTCTCTGAATGAGGGGGAGTGTGCCTCTTATAAGCAAAGAGGGTGGCTAAGCCAGCCTGATCAGCACCGGCCACCCCTAAATCAGAGTCAGAGATCCATTTTTCGACACCGGCAGGGATCCCCGGTGGCAGCCTTGGGTGATTGGCGCCGCCGTCTGGTTGGGCAGCTCCGATCAAGGCAAATGACTAGCATGCCCCTCCCCTCTGTTTTTAGGGTTTTCAAGCTTCCAGGAGTCCATTCAAGGCCCAACAATGTACGATTGAGCTGATTCTCATTCCATTAGAACCATAGCAAAGTTTCCTAGACCCTGATGCTAAAATCATGGTCAATAGAGCACTTCTCAAGCATCAACGATTCTCATACTCTCAATTATGATTCTATCACCATAAAGTCTAACTTTGCTCATCTTCCATAGTTGAGTTTAAAGCCCAATTTGGCTCTCAAAAGTCGATCCTTTAGACTTTCACTCACACTTTGACCTTCCTTAGGGCAAAGCTAGTAGTTAGGTGATTAATTATTAATCAAATCTAGCAATTAGTTAATAGTTCGTCATATAACAATATTATATAAGACTAATATACGGGTCATCATGCCCTACCTTAGCTTTTATTTGGTGGAAGATTTGACCTCCTTGGTGGACAACACACCATGGAGTTGCGATCAGGTTGTGTCACGAGGGTATAATTACTCAACTCAGACTCTGTCAATTAAGTTCGGTCCATCTGACACCTTATCAACTGCCAAGCCTAATCTGTTTGGCACTATGCACGCTTTAAGCTCAGTTCGTTTGGCAAACTAAGTCCGGTCTAGTCGGCAAAATCATAAAACCAGTTTTCAAAACTAAACCCAAAACTAGTCGGTAGACCAGTAAGCCCACTCTAAGAGTCGCACCTTCAAAACCCTACCATCTTGATCGATGGTAGAACTTTGTGCACCTTGATCCTCATCTTAATGAGGTACGAAGGCATACCTAAGTAGCGGGCCCTCGACCAAACTGAACGGTCGGGACTTGGGGGAATTTGTTGCATGACCTAGAACTCCTCGATAACGAGGCTAGAGTCGGGCTTCCCTCTGAAATACACACCTTTACCACAATTGCTTACCTTTGATGCACTATATTCCAGATATTAACATGCATTGTGAGGATGTCCATGCATCGATAAATTGACATTCATGCAAAATAACAATTTTGATTTGTAAATTGAACCCAAACTATTGATCCACTCAATGAAACCAAAAACCTAGTCCCCGAACCCAATTATTCGAGACTAGTTTATTTTATCCATTGTGGCACACAATAAAGGACTCAATCATGGGGTTTTTACCTTATATTTTCCCCCTAAAATAAAAACAAAGTAAGGTGGCGACTCTCACATACCACACACACTCAAAATGGCTCTAAAGAGCCAACCAGACATCGCTTAAGCGCTAAACAGAGCTTTCAAACTGGTAAAATTGATAATCATATAAATTAATCAAACCACCTAGTTGCATACAAGGCTTAACTAAAACGAACTAGGAGAGGACCACAATAGGGTTCTAACTAGTCTTGAAAGTTTCCCAATTTCTTCCGTGACAGACTGTCCAATTGGATGCCGCACGGCGGGTCCAGCCCATAATGCTCAGGAAGGGGCTCACAATTTCGATAGTATAATAACTATATCATGGTATCAACTCCAACAAATGAAGTGTTATTTGGATAATATCCATGTTTATCAATTTTTATGAGACTATAAATCATTTCATTCATATAACAATATCAAAATCATATTGGGCAACATTTCATTTCACAAACACTGCTAAAAACATTCAATCATAACCACTTTTGAAATAATAATAATAAATGGCCAACATTCTTCTTTTCATATAAATAGAATTTACAATCAAATCATATACTTCTTTTCGTACTGACCTGGATTAGAAGGTTGCACTAGTCTTTCTTCTTTTTTTATTGACTCTAATCCACTTCTGTGGTTTATCTCAACCTATAATCAAATTACACAATGTATTTTCAATTCTTTGTTTCAATTCTATATTGGTGTTGTAATCTTGTTATTCTTATTTTTAGTTTACATTTGTACTTCATTTCATTAAATATCATCAATTTATATCCTTAACCAAATTAGTTAATTTAGATCTTCCATAATTTTATTTATTGCTTTGAAATCTATATTTCTTTAGTTCATATTCAAATTTATTACTTACTTCAATAACAAAAAAAGAACATTGGACTTACTTAATTTCATTTATTTAAACCACTTATATACATATTAGTTTTTTTGAGTATGCGTTGCACATATTTGCACTCGTTAATTCTATTTGTTATTTATTTTTTTTATTTTTTACTTATAATATACTCAAAATATAATAATATTTTAAATTGACAAAATAATTTAATTAGATTTAAAATTGGAATTTAAAGTAAAAAAATCTAACTATCATTTACTCTTTTAATTTTTTTGTAATTCTTGAAATTGTTATAAGGGATAAAATATAATTACTAATTTATGTTTCTATCAATTAAACCAATTAACATGTATAGATATAATTTACACTTATTAATTTAATAGACCATAGCTGCAGTGCAGTTTTATCGCATTATAACCAATGCGTTAGTTTTTATTTAATACAAATTATAATATTTAATATTTTGAATAATTTTCATTTGGTTGTAAATCATTCTAGTTTAAAATAATATATTTAATTCAAGATAATGACTTCCTATAAGAAATATAAATAAAAACAATTCTATTAGTTTGCAAACAGAGAGAGTTAAAATATAAAATCAATATATAATTAAGAATATATACAACACTATATGTAGAGATTATGGTATCAATTCATACAATTAAATTATATTTACTATAAGAAAATGACATAATTGCAAACTAAACTTGATAATTATTCTTGATAGTCAAAAGCAATAAATTCTTAATAGTTAAAAGTAATTAAAACTATATATATATAGAGAGAGAGAGTAATATGATAGAACAAATTACTGATTATAATAGAATTACATTATAATATTAATATAATAAAAATAATAAATGGATATCATTATTAAATGGGATTAAATATGATATTGAAAGATTTTATGATATCCTGCATAAAAAAATTGATACTATAATATTGTCACGTTATATTCTTTTTTCATAGAATAAAATTGACAATTTTGAATTATATATAATAGAGTATGTATTTTTAACCATGTCAACAACTATAATTATAATTTTTTATTTAATTTTATTTTTTAGGTATTGAACAATTTCTTATTTAGAATTAGGTTAAACTGTCTAATAGAATTTAGATTCAAATAGAAAATTAACATAACCAATCAAAATTAAACTATATTTATTTTTCAACCAATAAAATTAAAATTGGTATTTTTATCAATTCATAAATTTAACATTAGCATTTTAGAAACCCAATGTTCCTTAATTAGGATGTGATTAAATTATTATTAATGATATTGTTAATCAGCCATTAAAAATAAATAAAATTTAAAATTTCTATACAAGTAAAAAATTTATGATTTATGCACACTAAGACATAGTGTAACACCCGTCGCTTGGTCTTCGAAGATTAGACGATAAGCACCACATTTGATGTCAGAGCACCGTTTTGACTAACTTACAAATCTTGTTATATATTAGAAGTAGCTAAGTGTTCATATGATTAGCATTTTTTTTTTTTGAAATGCTTTAGGAAATTTTTACAGAAAAACTACAATAGTTTTGCCAAAATCTGAGCTTGTCAAATCAAGTGAAAATGAAGTACTTCCAATATTAACCACCAAACCCTAAAAAAAAAAAATCCATAAGCAACTCAATTTCTCAAGCGCTTTTATAATTCCACATATCACACAACAATGCTAACTTGTCATATAAATATCATCACTTTATGGTTCTAACATATATTTTAACTTAGTTTAAAATTCTATATTCATCCATATAATATGTCTATACATTAATCAATTAACTATTTAATATACATAACTTAAATATTTTACATTTCCCATATACCATTAAATTTATACATGTCATGCTTCTTAAGGTACATATTAATAAGTCTATACTAACAAAATGTAAGGCTTGTCTCTGATGTTGCACTTCAGGTCCTCAGTAGCACCAATTATGCTAAACCCCCGCGTGATAAAATCAATGTGCTGAGTTTATCACTCAGTGGTGCTACATAAACATACATAAAAATCAATGTTGCCTAAGCAACAAACTTGAGAGATAAAACATTTGAAAATACTTAGAAATAGAAACATAATATAACAATCATAACAAAGATGTTTTAAAACGTAAATCATATTAGGAACATAATCATAAATCTTATAAAATATCAAACATATTCAACACTCATTTAGAACTTATTTCCTTACTTTCAATTGAACATAAGCCATTTTACTTTTAATATTAAAAACAAGTCTTACAATATTCTTTAGGGCTCATATACACTAGGAGAACATATGTAGATTAGATTCTATAACATAACATATTTAGCTTTAGGTCGCCAACTATATCATAAGGACTTTAAAAACCTACTTATATATAATAAGCGTGTCCGCTTAAACATGAAGCATCCAGAGCCTAGCATATAATCATAGCTTCATAACATAATGACATCAAAGCCATGCATTGCGAATCTTACATAGTTGAATCAATCATACCACATTCAACCAAAGCACACAAGAGCCCAAAATCTTATTATTACTTCTTATGTCATCACATTTCTTATAAATTGTTTCATAACAAAACATTTCATAAGTTAAATGTTTTTACGTCAAATTCACTTAACTTATAACTTAATAAAACTTTCACTTTTTCATACTTATATATCAAAACTTACATTTCCAAAAAAAATACTTAACAATATATATAAAGGCTTTAAAAACAACTTAAAAAGAATAAAATCAAGCCTTACCAAATAAAAAGAGTTCCAGCCTCTTTAGGAACACAAAGGGGAGGAAATTCCCTCCTTCCATTTACCATATTTCAAGCTTAAAAACTTAATAAAAACATTACAACCTTTACTATTCATCATTTAAACATAAAATTTATTTTTACACACTTCAAGCTTTCTTTAAGTCTTGAAAAATTCTTAAACATTAAAATACAAGGTATGAATTTAAATCACCATTTACTTATCAACTAACACTTAGGAGTCAAAATCAAGTATAGAAATCAAAGAAAATATAAGGCCCTTCACCAAAGTAAGTTCAGCCTCTCTTAAAGAAGACGGGAATATTTTCCCTTTCAATCAAGCACGTTATCATGCTTAGAAATCGTTCAAAGGTTCATTTAAACAAATAAATTTTAACAATTCCAACAAAATATTCAAAATTTCCAAAAATTCATGTAAACCTTAAAAATTGAAAACTTGAAAATTCAAAGAAAATAAAGAGATAGTAGCACTAACCTCTTAAACAAGCTAAAATAAGCTTAGAAAATTTTACTCTTTAGCCTTGCCCTTAACTTTGGAGGAAAGGTCTCCAACCTTTTCAAAGTAGTAAAAATGACATTAAAGTCAAGAAAATAACTAAAGAAATGGATGGGGCATGTTCTTACATATAAATGCTATGAATTCCTTAACTAAATCCTTAAAACCAAATTTCACAACTTATTTGATTTATTTGCAAACTCCAAGTTACTTGAATTTTATCACCAAACAACATCTTAGTAGTTTAATTCTCCAAGCTCTACTACTTAACTTCGGTCTAATTCACTTGATTTAAGGTAATTTAGTTGTAAGAAAATGAAAGAACATGAAGGAGATGGAGAAGAAAGAAATGGCATCAAAATAAAGAAGGAAGAAGAAGAATTAAATGCTAAAGAGATAAGTTTGGTTGACTAAAGTCAACAAATCAAATGTAGCTAATTCTTTTGGTGTTGATAAGTGTAAGGCTTAGATTGAGTTATGGTACTAACATCCTAAGGTCCAAAATATTCCCCAAATAATTCTCCTTCAATTAATAGCTAACTCCGTATATTTATTAAATTAACTCCATAAAATTAATTCCTCAATTTTTCTTAATAATACTACACTTGAAAACACTATTCACTAATTACTTAAATTCTCCAAAATATTCATGAATATTTTCTAAATACCTAAAATATGTAAACATGCTCCAAAAATATTAAATAAAATATAACACATCAATAGCAATTTTTCAGATCGAAATAATACAAAAACCTAAACCTGTGATACTATTCACAGACCGATAAATTAGTATTACAAATTCTGAAAAATAAGCTGTTACACATAGCCTAGTAATAAATGTATATACGACTAGACAATAAATTCAAGTTCAAATCCTCTTTGCCCTATCTCCAAAAAAAATTATAATTTATTATATTATAATTTCAATATTGGAATACATATAGTTCCATCGAAATGTTTGAAAATACGAAATAAAATATATTACCATTATAAATATTAATCTTACAATTTAAATAAAATTTAAATTTTTATCAATAAAATATAAATAAAAGGGAGAAAGAAAAGAGAAAATGAAAAACATGCATACTAAAGAATGTGGTGCGGAAAAATATGCAGTGAGTTTTAGATTTGCAAAACAAGTTATTAATTTTGGTCATAAATTTAACAATGGATAGAAATTCCGTTGCTAACCCATTTGTAATCCTTTTTCAACTATTAGCAATGGAAGAATAATGAAACAGAATTTACTAATGAATAAAAGACAATTTAGATTATAATGTTAGAAATGGAAAATTTTCGTTGTTAATCTGTAAGTAATACTCTTTGACAAGTTTATAAATTAGAAACGGAAAAAATTCCGTTTGCTAATCCGTAAGTAGAAACATTTATCAAGTTTGTAATGGATCTATAAATCTATATATTTATAACTCTAAATACAAAAAAGAAATATGAAGAGAATACTAAATGATAAGAAATATAAATAAAAATTATTCTATTAATTTATAAAAAGAGAGTTAATATTTACCACAAAACGAAAAATATGATTACAAATTAATAATTTCAAATTAGCAAAAATTTGAAGTAATAATTCTTGGTAGTCAAAAGAAATAAATTCTTAATATGAAAAATAAATAAACTTGATAGTTAAAAGTAGGCATGGCCATCGGTTTGGTTCGAACTAGAATCGAACCGTACTGTGATGGAATGGAACGGAACTGAAACCTGTAGTTCAATATTTTGAACTAGCAGTTCCGGTCCGGTTTGAACCGGATGCACAAACAAGTGAAAATAATGGCTTTAATTGTGTTTTAGCTTTAATTTGAAATATATGATTATGAGTATGACTGCTGACTAATGCTTCTCTGACAATGACATATGATAGAACCCATTTTTTAGGGTTATGTCCTTTTGCTTTATGGAAGTGGCTTGATCATAACTTAAGAGGTGCTGCACTTGCTCTGTTGCCTATTGTAGGTGGTATGTAATTTTGTTACCTCATTATATTACCAAAAAAAAAAAAAATTCTAACTTCTAAATAGTAAAACTCTGCAACAACTTAGGCTTTAACACTGCAACGCCAACGATTAGATTTTTTTTAGTTTTTATATTTATTTATTATAATTTACTAAATTATCTAAAAGTACTATTGTTATTTTTTTGTTATAAAGGGTAGTTTAAGAAAATTAATATATGAAAATTATGTATAAATATTATGTGTTGATGAATTTTTTTCACAATAATTATATCCTAATTCCACTTACAAATATCGCACACAATTCACAAAGCTCCAAGGGAAAGCGAATTGCTGAATGTGTGGAAGAAATTGATTCAAACAATCCATTGATTGATTTTTCACCACAATTTAATGAGGAATGTTATATTTGTTATCATCCACCACAAGAAGCAACATCTCATAATATCTCAATTGGTAAATCATCAAAATCAGATATTTTCAAGAAGCACTTTGCAAAAATTGTTCAAGATAATGGAGAAATCAATGTGGTTCAATGTAATTATTGCAAAAAAGAATATGCATTCAAGCTTGGAGGAGGCTATGGCACCCTCAATAGGCATTTAAAATCACATCATCCAAGTAAGGTAGGAATTGATCTAACTCAAACTCAATTATTGTCATCAAGTTATGGTGATTCTAATACTCCTCTTTCTAAATATAGTGATGAAACTAATAAAATTGAAATGGCTAAAATGGTTTGTATGGAACCATTATCTTTTCATTTGGTGAAAAAATTGGATTTAATAACTATTGTAAAAAAGCATTAAATCCTTTAGCTAAAAGGATACCTAGGAATACACTTAAAAAGACTATCGAATACACTTAAAAAGACTATCTTATCTATTTATTTGAAAGAAAAAGAAATTTTAAAAAATATGTTTGCAAATTTTGATGGTAAAATTGCTATTTATTGTGATATTTGGCGTGATGCATGGCAAACTCATTCTTATATGGGTGTTACTTCCCACTGGATTAACAATGAATGGAAAATTTAAAAAAAGAATCATTACACTTAGAGTTTTTTATGACTCTCACACGGCCCATAATATTTTTACCATATTATTTTAGAAGAATATGGTTTGACTAAAAAAAATTTTACAATTGGCTTTGATATGTTAGTGCAAATACAACATCAATAAATGAATTAAAAAATCTTTGTCAATCCAAATTTGGTGGACAATTTTTTCACAATATATGTGCATATCATTTTTTAAGTTTATGTGTTCAAGATGCATTAACAACATTAAATGTATTTTTACGTCTAATAAAAAATGCTTTAAATCATTTATGGACACATGGATATGTTAGAAAAGAATTTAAAAATTTTTGCCACTCTATGGGAAAAAAATATAAAAAATATTCAAGAGATATTTCCACGAGGTGGAATTCAATTTATAAAATGTTGAATGAGTCTTATGAATATAAAGATATTCTTTCTTCATTTTTGCAATGGCATGCATCACATTTTCAACTTTATCCAATCAATTGGACTATTTGTAAAAAAACATAAGATATTTTGCAAGTTTTTGAAAATTGTGCAAGAATTTTTAGTGGTGTTTATTATCTTATTTCCCATTTATTTTCATTTCATTATTTGGATATAAGTAGAGCCATAATTGAAAATGAAAATGATGATGATTTAAAAGAATGTATACTTATGATAAAACTAAATGGTTAAAATATTATACTGAAATTTCTGATTTAAATTTAGTTGCATTTTTTTCTTTATCCTAGATATAAGTTAGTTGCATTATAGATTTTTTTTCATCTTTATTATGGATCTTTTAATATTGAAATAGATAATTTTTCTTCTGTTAATAATATTTAAGGTATGTTCGTCAATTATATAATGAGTATTCTAAATTAGTATCTCCCTTTTCTCAAGTATCACATCCATAAACTACACAATCCATTAAATTTCATTATACACAATTTACTTTCATGCAAAATGTTTCAAAAAAACCAAGGGAGACTCCACATTTATACACGTAAATTGAGAAATATATTAGTACAGATTTTGAGTTTTTAGGTGATGATATGGATGAAGACCCAACAAAAATTTGACATTTTGGATTGGTGGGAAAAAAACATTCAAATCGCCTTTCAATTTTAGCTGCAATTGCAAAAGATATTCTTACTTGTCCAATTTCTACTGCTGTAGTAAACAAGCTTTTAGCCTTTTAGCATTGATGGACAAATTTTAGACCCAACACGATCAAAATTATCTCCAAATAATGTGGAAATGAAAGAATGTGTTGACGATTGGACTAGAGTGGCATTGAGAACTCAAAAATAACAAAATTCAAGCGATGATGACGATTCTGACTCATTAACAGTGACCAGTGGCACCAATGATTAAAATTAATTGTAATAATTAGGAGGTTATTTTCCACTGTAATAAAAAAGAACTACGTGGGCTTTAATTTCTTCTAATTCCCAAGAGGATATGTAGGAAATTAAATTAAAATTTTTTAATTTTAGTTTAATTCAAGCCCAAAATAAAAAAATTATTAATTTTCTATATTAGTGAATTAGCAAAATTTATAAATTTAATGTAATAATAATTCTAAGTTTGTTAATATAAGTTCTTTCTTTTAAAATTTTATAATAATTTAAACACTTTAAAATTATTATTTTTTTATGAATTCGAAATCAAACTTTTATTAATTTTTTTAAAAATTTGCATAATACCATAACCGAATTGGAATCGTATTTCGAACCATCGATTCATCCAAACGGGCCAAAACCGGACCGATTCAATGGTCGATTTCGGTTCAAAATTTTAAAAATCTTGAACCGGCGGTTCAATTAACCGAAATTGGCAGTTCACTGAACCAGCTATGCCAGTCAAAAGCAATTAAAACTAAATATATATAGTGTTGAAATCATAGTTAGAATAGAATTAGATTAAACTTTCTAATAGAATTTAGATTCAAATAGGAATAAAAATACCAATAAAATTAAAAACTTTCTAATTACCAAATGACTAAATTATCCTTATTGTTAACAATTAAATTGAAAGTTCATAACAAATATTTTAGATACCCAATGTTTCCTCCCCATTCATACTTCTATATATATTATAGATGTGCTCATACATTTATTTATTTATTTCACCTTTCAAACTAATTTAGTATTTAGCGTTTCAAATTTCATTTAAAATAAATATTTATTAAAATCATTTGGTCACTTCATAGCCTTTAATAATTTATGCTTTATAAGTCATTTGGCTAAACTTGATTTTATTTAAGAAACTATACTTTATTTCTCAATTAGATTTGGTAATTTCTTTTTATACACCATTAAAACAAATACTTAGTTGATTTATTAAAATCGAATGTGTATATATATATATACACACACATTTATTTATCTTATTAAATAATTATATTAAACATAACTTCTTAATTTTGCTTTTCTTTAAAATACCCTTTAAAATTCTATTTTTAAGCATTTTATTAAATTCGATCAAATACTAATCCAATTTTCTTATTACGCAACTAATTGATTCTTCTTCAACTTATTTCCTTAATAAATCAAAGTTTGTTATTTTATAAATTGATTCCTATTTTTCCTTTTCTGTTATAATTTGGCAACATTTTATTTTGAATTTGAGCTGTCTATATTGCACATTTCACAACAATAACTCAATCCATCCATCGAGCGATTCACAGTTATTTTCCATACGCCATTCTCAATATTCCTCAATTACAATCTCAGTATTTATTTCGTCTCATGTTTATTCATTATCGATTTAATTGTCTCCATTATAAATTTTCATAGTTAGCCAATTCTTGTCATTTTTCAATTAACAATTCCATAAATTTAGTTAACTTCATTAATAAATGGAAAATTCAATTCATACTATCATTCATTTATTTCACTTCATTGTCAAATAAGCCAATTTAATTAAACTACTAAATAATTTCAAATTTATATTTATACTGAAATTTAACGATTGAGTCTTTAAGTATACCGACCAAAAATCAGACTTCAAACTCGTGTTCGGTGCGCAGAACATTCAATTTTGCCTCTTAGGTGTCTCACTGGAGACTCGCCAAACTGCCGTCAGTGCAACCATCTATGGTTGCCAAAAAATCAAGTCTACCCAAAATTCAACAGGATTCCCATCATTCAACTCGAAATTGGATGGAGAGTCTGTTCCTGGCATCAATTTATGGAGTTGGTGAGTTGTTTAGTCTAAAATTGCCTTGACAGTCGCTACCACTGCCAATCGTTGTCGCTCAACCAAAACTTCCCTAAAAACACAATATATTAGAGGGGATTTGCTCACAGGACTACGGTGAGTCAATTTATGCTCACCTCGTGGCTTGGAGTAGCCGAAAGTGGCGTAGATTGCCAAAGCTCGTGGAATAAGTTGTCAAAGAAGACAATTCTCGCACCCATCACCAAGGGCCTTTATCATGCGAATCAAGACCACCAGAATGTTTACCTCACTAAACTCCTTATTAGAGCGTCCTCTCTCGTCGAGGTTGGTCATAGATGATCAAAAACTAACGGAGAAGGGTAAGAAGTCTCTGCTTGTCAAGGAAAATTTTACTAACCATCAAAATTTTTTATTTGAGAAACATTTCCTAAGTGCATCACCAATTATATTCTAATAATTAGATGCTAATAATTGTTAATAAATACAACTTAATTTTAATTTCTTTTCTTTTTCCTTCAATAAAGATTAAATCATAATAAACTACTTCACATAAATTTCCAGGTACCCAAAAATCGGGGTGTTACAGTAGCACTCAATTTTCTATCTTTTTTTAAGTGAAAGATAATTATCCCACCGTCATTTTAATTGACCAGTAAATCCCGAGATTAGTGTATTAGTTACAGTTGGCTCATGTTACCTCTAGATTTATGGGTTGATGAGGCCATTATCATTTCTTGTAGTATTTGACATTTAAACAACCCATCTATATTCCATCCATTAATTGATTCTCCACCATATCTAGCTTAAGTCGTTGCAGATCTATTCTTATATTGTACATTTGGGAGTATCGGTCCTTACTTAAAATTTCTAATTTTCGATCATGGTGCATTACA
Source organism: Jatropha multifida (assembly GCA_948099535.1). Taxonomy (NCBI): domain Eukaryota; kingdom Viridiplantae; phylum Streptophyta; class Magnoliopsida; order Malpighiales; family Euphorbiaceae; genus Jatropha; species Jatropha multifida. Next base: position 17,505 of record CANUEX010106059.1, read on the forward strand.
AATTTTTTGAACAATAAAATTTTCACTAAATTGCCTTTTAGTTGACTAATATCTATATCTTATTCTTATTCTTTTGATTCTTTGAATTGTCTATCCTTACTTAATGCCTTAATACTAGAAGAAGAGGAGGAGATATTTAAATAATTTAACCTATTTTGTACCTTTTCTAACATATCTTCTATTTTATTTAACTTAACTATTTGTTCTGTAAATATTTCATGGAGCTTAAATATTGAAACTTCTAATTTAGTAATTGATAAAGGTCTTTGTACGGGAGAAGATTTCTAGTCTATCTAATTGTAATGCTATTGTGTTGAGTGTTTGATTTATATAATTGTTTTGAAATTGAACATTTTTAATACCTTCTAATGTAGGGTTTTTCTTATCATCGTCTACCGTATTTGCCATCTTAAAAGGAGAGACTAACTATTTGATATTAATGACCAAATTTAATTTCTTCTAAAGGAGGATGAACGAATGTAACAACATCATTAGATATAGTTATCCATTCCTTGGTTCCCTTTTGATTAACTAATACTTCTTGAAAGGGTATTCTATATCATTCTCAATGGAAAAAATAGAAAACAAATGAAAGAAAATGATATTAACCTTATATTGATTCATGTAACTATAATATAATTCTCTCATTTGATCTCTTTTTTCTTTTGAATAATTTTCAAAGAACCAACAACACTTATCTAATTATAATTACTAGTCATTTTTTTCTAAGAAATTCTTTATTAATTGAGAATTCATTTTCACTGTTAACGTTTAATTGAAATACGTGCTCCATAGAAAATCTAGTGGGAGACAAATCTGGAAGGAGAGGAGCGTAAAGAGTTAACTGGTTGTTCTACTTTTTCATATATAGGTCTAGGTATAGGTCTATGAAAATCTACACTTTTTAATTGAATATTTGGCGTTCGAATATATGTAGATAACCTAGTGTTCTCCAAACCAAATATTTGTCTAGTAGGATTTTCTTAAGGAAGAAATTGAATATAAATACTTCCATGAGTATCTTCTACAATACTAAAAGAAGTAAAAATATTTTCAATAGATATTAGATGACTAATCTCTTAAAGATAATTTCCTTAGGTTAATTCATGCCACTTTAGCCTTTTAAGAGTGTGTATTTTTGTATATTGGCTATTAACTTCAGATATAATTGTTTTGTTTCTAATTAAAGAGTGTCTAGATCTAAAATCTAGAATAGTTGTCATAACCTTATAATAAATTTTATGGATGACTACTGTAGACCTAATATTATCTAAAAAATTCATATTTTTAGATTTAATTGTCAAGGTTGAAGCATCTAGAATATTCGGATCATAAAGAGACAAAAAAGTTTGGATAACAATTAAAACAGATAAACCCATTAGCTAAATTAGATTCTATCATAGCTAAAAGAGAATTTGAAAAATTTAAATGTTCTGCATTTCGTAAACATGCAAAAATAGATATATCAAAACCAACTCAAAATAAAAATTTAATTGCAACTTGAACCATGTCTATATGCAAAAATTTATATCTTTTTGTGCTTCAAAATAACTTGTGAAGAAAATAATTGAATATTTTCATGCATATGACTTAATGGAACAGGTTGTTCGATTTGTTTAATTTAATCATCAGAAAAAAAAATCAAAAGAACCAATTTTATAAATAGTATTAATATCATGTTTTGGGATAGACCAATTACGTAGCTGATTTTCTACATGAGTGATATTCATCTCTTGGGTATTTTGATCACTAAGGCTAGAACTAGGGTAATTGATATTTAAAGACTTATTATTAGAAAGAAGATTTAATAATCTACTCATCTTGCTAATTAATAATTGTAATGGGAGGCTATTGATTACGGGGACTATCTTTGCAGGACCATCAAACACACAACTGACTAGCGTTTACACCGGCTGACAACAATAATCTTATCGATTCGTAATCACAACTAATAATAGCTTAACTCATAGATTCTATATCTTATTCCTAACAATTAATCCTTAAGTAATTGATGACATTACCCCTACAATCTATAGGAATTTGGCTCTGATACCAAAAAGGAGCTTACTGAAAGTGTAGAGGGACGGAGGAAGAGATTTATGTTTAATTTTAATTCTAGAGTAATGGTAATTCTAAAACTGAAATGAAAAGGAGAATAGAGATCAGGCAAAGAAATATGATACACATAAGTATAAATAATCTTATTAATTAGCGAAAATTAAATAATAATAATAATAATACATTATTGTCATTATCATTATCATTATTATTCAAAAGGAATACAACTAAACTAGCTTCACCCAAGTATTTACAGAAAATCCAGCAACATCTCCCCTATAATAGGACTATCTAACTATTTAAATGGTATTAAACATCCGATTTTCATTCATTTCATTCACACAGCCCATCTATCAGGCAATTAATCAAATCAAATTTCCATCCTCCTTAAAAACCATAACACCAACATTTAGTCATTGACCCAACAACTTATCATAAACTTTGCTAGCTAAATGCCAAAGAAAATGACTTATTTTATACAAATGTAAATAAGACTTACATTGTTAGATTCATTCAATTGTCTATGCTTGATAGTTACTAAGCCTCTATCTATTATAAAGGTTCCATATCAAGGCTTTTATTTCATTATCCAACCTCAAGGTATAAATCATTCATCACCTGTTTAGCAAAACTCTAAACTAGTCACCATGAATAAATATTTAAATAAAAAAATAGCTAAATCTGTTAAACAACTCAATTCACAGACCTAAGCATGATTCTACTAAAGCTCCTAAAGGTTTTTTTTTGTTTTTCTCCATTCCGACATAAAATTACAATCCCTAGTTTTAACTAAAGAATTCTATGATCAAAAGCAGTTGTCTCGTAAGAATAAAGTTGTTTAACAAATATTTAACATGAAAATAGTAAAAATATAATCATTCCTACCTAAATTCATCTTAAACAGCACCAATTATCCAAAATAGAGCTGCCAACCCAAGGGAATCAACGTTTTCTGAGCAAAGACCTTACAAGATAAGCCAATTAACTCATTTCCCAACAAAAACTACATTCACAGTATCATATACTTCATTCCAAAGCCATAGTTTAAGTAATATAACAAAGAGAGTTGCTGCCGTTGCACAAAAACTCCTAACTTCTCAATCAAAATCTAAAATAGGTAAATATAACTATCTATTTCACATCAAATAACAGTTTAGATTCAAAGTTTTCTCAAGTTTTTCATATAAACAGTGCCTTGGGATTTAGGTAGCTGCTATCGTTTCCATCTTATACCAATGTTCAAGCTAAAATCATGGCAATCATGCCAAATTACTCGTTAAATTAGTTATAGCCTAAACTTAGTATGAAAAATCCAAGTTCTCCAGTAAAATAGCATGCACAGTAGCTGGAAATTAAAATCCCTTCACATACTTTGATTTATGCTCAATTCCTTCCATCAAATTTGAAAAACAATATATATCACCAAGAGAAAGATTGGAAATCGCATACCCAATGGCGATAATATCAGAAAAACTCAATATTTCCGGTTAAAATGATCGGCAGCAGCTCCTATGCTCAAATCAACTTCTGTCGGCGCTAGCTTGGCCAGAGAGCAATGGAGAGTCGAGCTGGTTTCGTCGGCCTGTGCCGGGTCTTGCCGGAAAAACGAAAAAAAGTGCCGAGTTGGAGCTGTCCTATCGCGAACGAGATCGCAGCTCCCCTGCGATGGCCGCACTAGCCAAAAACGAGAATGGTAACATGGAATGGCAGTGAAACTTTAGTGGTGAGGAGACCACGGTGATGGCTGGACAACCGCCAATCGGAAAAAGTGGTAAGCGAAGGGGAGAAGGGCGTCGCACCCAAGGAAATCGAGGAGAGAGGATTTTTTTTGTAATTTTTCCTCTCCCATCATGTCGATTGGGAATTTTCTAGGGCCGGTTCTATATACAAGTTGGGTTCAATTTATTAGCAACTTCTAGATTTGAACATGATTTTGGATGGTCTTGGTGGTTTGGGTTCAATCTAAGTCTAGTTTGACCCAAATCATGAGTTTACTTGGTTTTTCTGTGGATTTGTTGATTTTCTTTAGTTTTGAGTTGGCTTAGAAAATTTTGTCTAGTAATATAAAATGCATTTACATTAAAATTTTGTTAAATAAATTCATAGTGCGTTAGTTTATTTATTTTTTAATAATAATATCCTTCAGTACAATTGGTTTAAATTAATCTTAAAATTTTTAAATTAAAAATCATTGAAATATAATTCCGGATCATTTCACCCTGCCCAAGTCTAATTCGTAGGTTCTCATATTCATTAGTTTGCATTTACTATTATAATAACACTTTTACCTCATTACATGCATATTTAGATTCACTTAATATAGGCAACTTACTCAAGTCATGCATAGTGAATCCATACATCATTACTAGTAATATCGACATGCATCCATAACACATGCTATATCATGTAACAATAATCACCTAACTAAACATCATAGCATGCAAATCAAACAAAGCAAACAAATCAAAATAAGAAGCAATACTCAAATATTCAATAAAAATCCACATCAAAACATGGGCCTATAGTATTCGGCAAGTGTGAGTTCATAGGGCTAGGATTTTCTTTTTTTTAATTCGTTCACACCATATCATTCATTTATACTCAATGCGCATATATCAATTCAATTCCACAAGATCACAATCGAAATAAGGAAATTTTCCCAAAATAACCCCATGATCACAGTATCACAAACAATGTCCAAAAATCAAATAAAGCACAAATATGAAGAGTACTGACTTCCAATTGCACAATTATCGAATAAATTTTAAAATTCAATTTTTTTTCAAGCTTTAATCTACAGGTATAAAATCAGAAAAATATATAGAAAATTAAGAACAATTAGTGATTTAGAATCTCCTAATCATGTTGATGGTAAATATGTAATCAGAATTTAAAAACCTCTCACAAATTATGAAATGGAAGTTTACCTTATTCGCGGAAGCCTTCTTTGCAATTATTCCAATAGCTTTTGATTTAATTCACTAATCTTAATTATAAAATCCTTAATTTGTCATTTAAATTCGAGTTTTTGTGAGAGAAATTAAAAAGAAGAAGAAAGAGCTCTTTGTGCTTTTTTTTTTCTCTTAAGCGTGTAGAAGAAAAAGAGCTGTAGCTCCCTTTTTTTTCTTTTCTTTTTGTGAGGCTTCGGCCTCTCGGTCTAATTTTATCTCTTTTTTTTTTCTCCTTCAAGTTGGCACACACCTTAGAGAATTAGGCAGTAATAATTAAAATTTATTTAATTAACTAAAAATCGATTTTTAATATGTATGGAATACTAACAAATATTACTAATTCATATCTTGTCAAATAAATACTAAATAGTTGATAATAAATACTAATATTTATTAATAAACAATATTTTGACAAATAATTACTAATAAATATTATTACATTATATTTTGATAAATAAATACTCCTAATTATTAATAAACTAGTCGTGATTCCACGCTTTGCGCGCGAGTGTTTAAGAATTATTTGAATATTTACTTTTATTGAATTATATTGTTATGTCGAAAATTTTATATTTATATTTTCTTATTAAAACTAACAATAAAAATGATTGGAAGTAATTTAAGTAAAATCTATATATACATGTATTTTGAGTAAACTAATTTTAAAGCCACACTTATCTATATGAATATCTATTAATTAAAGACCCTCAAGGGCTTATAAAAATAAAAGATGTTTAATTTATAAGTATTCATATATTTATTAATTATGAATTAATTTAAATTCAAAAATTTCAAACATTTCAAAATTATAATTATCTTTATCTATTAGTTATAAATTAATTTAAAAAATTACATGCAATTGAGTGCAAATAAAATAAAACTAAAAATTAAATCACCTAAAGTGTTTCATGTTTTAAATAAAATCTCAAGAATTAAATAGTTAATTAATTCATTTGCATATAGCTAAATTTCAATTAACAAATATGAATCGGGGAAAATACGTACCTCGAAAAATAAGAAAAAACATAAATGAGATTAATTAAAAAAGGGGTTGGGTGTCCGCGAGTGTCTCATCTTTTCTTTGCGTGTGACTCGCTTTTATTTTTCGGGCTAATGAGCAGGAGAGTCAGAGGGTAAAAGGCATTTTGAGCAAATGTGAATATGCATCTGGTCAGGTGGTTAATTTTTAAAAATCGAATATTTTTATGAGCCCAAATGTGAGTAGTGCAATGCGGGCTAGGGTGTCGGGGATTTTGGAAGTCTATCATCCTTTGGGAGGGGATCAGTATTTGGGATTACCATCTTTGATCGGGCGTAATAAATGTTAGATTTTTTCTTTTTTAAAGACTCGGTTATGGAATAAAATTCATGCTTGGCAAAATAAATTATTGTCTCAGGCAGGGAGGGAGATTTTATTAAAGTCGGTCGCACATGCACTTCCTGCTTATTGTATGAGTGTGTTTCAAATACCTATGGGTTTATGTGTTGACTTCCAAAAAACTATGAACACTTTTTGGTGGGGGGGATAGGAGGGTAGGGTCTCGGGGCATTCGTTGGATGGCTTGGGAGAGAATGTGTCACGAGAAGGGGGGTGGAGGAATGGGTTTTAGGGATCTCCATTGTTTCAATATTGGTATGCTTGGCAAGCAAGGATGGTGTTTAATTACTAGCACTAATCGTATTCTCAAGGCCAAATATTTTTCTAATGAAGATTTCTTACAAGCTCGGTTGGGTAATAATCCGAGCTATACTTGGAAGAGTATGGTGTTTTCCAGGGATGTGTTGAAACTAGGAGTGAGATGGCGGATAGGGAATGGGGAGAGGGTCAGGGTAGCAATAGATCCTTGGATACCACGGGATGATAATTTTTATGTGGAGGATGGGGAGATGTTTGTTAGCCCTACCTTGCAAGTTCGTGATCTTTTGAATGATAGTGGAAGAGAATGGGATGTGAACAAAATTCTGGAGTTGTTTAGTTTAAGGGACGTGCCCGATATTCTGGCTATTCCTATTAGTATAAGAGATAGAGAGGATATGCGGGTTTGGCATTATGACAAGAAAGGCACATATACAGTCAAGTCCTGCTATTATCTAGCTTTGCAGGTTTTGGATAGAGGGGGAGCACGTAGTAGTGATGGGTTTTGGAAGAGGTTGTGGACTATTAAGGTCCCCCCGAAGGTAAAGGATTTTTTGTGGCAGGCTTTAAAGGGTATTCTCGCAACTCTTGTCAAGCTCTTTTTGTGTGGTGTTCCAATAGGTAGAATGTGCAGTTATTGTGATGAGGAGGAGGATGTAAATCACTATTTGGTGGCTTGTGTAAAGGCGAGGGAGGTTTGGTATTTGGGGGGTTATGTGATTTCTAATGTGGCTTCCTCTTTTAAGGAGTTCTTTTTGCATGTGTTATCTTTGCCAAATATGGATAAAGTTGCTGAATTTGCTGTTATTGCTTGAAAATTTGGTCCGCAAGGAATAAATTTGTTTGGGACTCTGTTTTGTTATTTGGACATTTAATCTGGAGGTTAGCGGTGGAGTTTCTTACTGAGTGGTGCACTGCACAAGAGGTTCGAGCCCTCAGTGGCGTGTATGGACACACGACGACATCTCAATTGTTCACCAGCGTTCTTTTTCTTCTGTTGGTCCTTGCAGTAGTGGAAGTAGGGTGGCGCGATGGAGGGATGAGGGGGCTATGGTACATCAATGGCAAGATTTTGTGGATAGTGCCATTTTTCCAAATTTACAAGTGTCTGGTTATTGTGTTTTAGTGGAGGATGCTGAAGGAGTATTTCAAATGGCTGTTGCTGGCAGTTTTCCAAGTATGGGTAACGCTTGATTGGTTGAAGCTAAGGCATTGCATGCTAATCTTTCATGGGCAGAATCCACGTTACTTACTCCTAAAATTTTTTATTCTCATTCCCAGGTGGTTCTTGCTGCTTTACACACTACTGATGATTTTTCTGAGTTTTGGATTATGATTGATGATTGTCGGTCCATTTTAAATTGATGTCCTTTAATTTCAGTAGCTTGGCTAAGTAGGAGAGTGAATGTTGGGGCTCATACTCTTACTAGAGGCTCTTATTGTTTGCCTCCTTTTTTCTTTTGGGATGTCATCCCGGACTGTATGCGGTGTTTTTATCGACGTGGTTAATATGATGCATATTTTTCTGTTCAAAAAACAAATTAGAAAGGTCACCAAGAAATAATAAAGAAACATAAAATTGAGTAAAAATTCCTCTCTCAAGAAGAGAGAGAGAGAGAGAGAGAGTTAATAGATTAAACGAAAGAATGTGCTTTCTCTATAGCCAAATGAAAAGGGAAGCTAATTACAATGTGATCATCCCATGATGTTTCAAAAAACAACAACAATAATAATAATAGAGGAATAAATAGAAGAAAAAAAATCAAATATAACTATATATCTATCCATCTGGCTCAAGCATTCCTCAAAATATGATATTCTGAAAAAGCCCCTAAAGTAAGATCTATCCATCTTTCATTTCCAGCATTCCTCAAAGTATGATATTCTGAAAAGGCCTCTAAAGTAAGATCTATCCATCTTTCATTTCCAGTAGCTATAACCAGGCCTTAAAAAGAAAGAATGATGCAAATGACAGGCAAAAAGAATAAGACATTGAATAAAGCTAAAATAGTCAGTCTCTTTTCTTCCTATAGTTGCACACAATTTTTGCATAAGCAGGAAGTCAAATACAGTGCTTATTTCTTCCTTTGCTATAGTATAATTTCCTTACAATTTAAGTCTTTCTTGAAGGCATTAATCTTGCAGCTTTGAGTAAGAGTGTGCTCCACAACTATAAGCTAGTTTCAGTGCTCTATATATTATAATAAGTAAAATATAGATATCTCAAAGGAAGAGAATAAAGGGATATTTATAAGCAAGGAAGCCGCCTCTAGCTCTATTGAATCAAGAACTTCATTGCTATATCAGTCCATTGATTGAGGAGGCCAGGCAATCTTCTTCTTATCCTATTTCTTCGGAAATCAATCGTTCCCCAGCTCCAAATTAAGTTAATAAATGAAACCAGGTTTTGCAGAAACATAGATCCAAAGAGTGTCGAATTCACTACGCACCTTTAACGGTGATACAAACATGCAGTTCCCTTCAAGTCTAGGGGGGTGAATCAAGGAACCTTTCTGAAGTTGAACTACTCTCATATCGATCCTTAACCATTGAATTATGGAGAAATCAACGGTTAAGAAACTCTCATTGGCATCAACTTTCAAGACTAAAGTGGGGTCAGGATGGGGATAGAAATACAAAATTTTTTCACACTGTTGCCTGCAAAAGAAAATCCGACAATTCCTTAAACTGAATAACAGTTGATAGCCTAACAATTAAGGATCCAGTGCGTATCAAAAATGCTTTTTTTGACTACTTCAAACAACTGTTTCAAAATTGCCCGGTACTTAGACTCAATCCTTCAGGCCTCTGTCTACCATCTTTATCTAATCAAGCTAGAGAATTTATGGAATCTCCTTTCTCCCTGGATGAAATAAAGAATGCAGTATGGGGTTGTGCAGGTCTAAAACTCTTGGACCTGATGGCTTCAATTCAATTTCTTCAAAAGCATGTGGGATGTCATTAGTGCTGATCTTTCTAAATGTGTACGTGCTTTTGCAAATCATGAGAATGTTCCAATAGAGATTTTCTCCTCCTTTATTGCTTTAATCCCAAAAATCTCAGGAGCGAATAATTTCAAGGATTTTCCGCCTATATCACTTATAAGATCTGTCTACAAAGTTATCACCAAAATACTTTCATGCAGACTTCAATGCCATATTAGCGATCTAACTTCTCCTAATCAAAGTGCATCTTAAAGGGGAGTCAAATCCTCAATGGTGTTCTTATTGCTAATGAGATTGTCGATTCTTGGAAAAGAAACAAGTTTAAATGCCTTATTTTCAAATTAGATTTTGAGAAAGCTTTCGACTCAGTGTTATGGGATTATTTGATCGATGTTCTCTCTATTATGGGTTTCGAAAATAATTGACTTTCTTAGGTTAAAAGGTGTCTCTCTTCCTATCGAATCACAGTCGTGGTGAATGGATCCCCTACTATTGAATTCCAACCTAAGAGAGGCCTTAGATAAGGCTGCCCCCTATCCCCTCTTCTTTTATTCATAGCTGCAGAAGGCCTCAATTCTTTACTCCAAAAAGCAATTTCTGGGTCTCTTTTCCAAGGTTTCAATCTTGGAGACAATTTACAATCCATATCTCACCTTCAATTTGCAGACGACACACTTATCTTCTGTGATAGCTCATATCAAAGCCTCCTTAATGTCAAGCGTATCCTTCATTGCTTTGAAGTCTTGTCAGGACTAAAAATAAATTTCTTCAACAGCGGCATACTTGGCATCAATATCCAACATCATACCTTGAAGTCCCTTGCGACCTCAATTAATTGCAGTGTTGGATTATTACCTCTTAAGTATCTTGGCTTTCCTCTTGGAGCTAATTCAAGAAAAATAAATACATGGGCACCAATTATTCAGAAGGTCAAAGAGAGACTAGCCGCATGGAAAGGGAAACTTCTCTCTAAAGCTGGAAGACTTGTATTAATCAAGTCAGTCCTTAATAGTTTGCCTTTATATTTTATGTCCCTTTTTCTTATGCCTTCCTGTGTTACAAAAGAAATTGAAAAGCTACAACGTGCTTTCTTTTGGAGTGGTTCAATTGATAAGAAAATGTTAGCTACCATCTCATGGAACCGTATTCAATCTGATAAGAAACTGGGAGGATTGGGCATTGGATCTCTTCTAGAAAAAAACAATGCTTTATTATTTAAGTGGATTTGGCAATTCCAGTCTAATAATTCTCTGCTATGGACTAATTTTATTCATATAAAATACTCCATCCCTTTGCACTGCTGGTTTCCAACTCTCTCACCTTGTACCATATAAAATAGCTCTCTATGGCCTTCCATCCAAAACTTATGGAACTTGGATGATTTTAGATGTTGGGCACTCTCTAATATCAAAATCTTTGTTGGTGATGGGTCTGACACTAGTTTCTAGCTGGATACCTAGGCATCACAAGCTTCTCTTAAGTCAATCTTCCCCAGACTATTTATCCTCTCAGCAAATAAAAGGGGCAAAATTAATCAATTTGGATATTGGAATGGTAACTCTTGGACCTAATTGTTTTCTTGGAGCCGACCTCTCTTAGACAGAGAACATGCTTTTATAAACAACTTTCTCTCGCTAATTAGCTCTATCAAGATCAAAAAGGATTTAAAAGATCGCCTCATTTGGATAGCAAATTCAAGTGGTTGCTACTCTGCTAAATCTTGTAAATGGATACATTCTCCCTCAAATTCTCCTTCTTTTAATTGTTGCTGGTCAAATCTTACTCCTCTAAAGGTTGAATTATTCTTCTGGCTCCTTTTAAATAATGGCTTAAACACAAAGGACTCACTTGCTCGCAAAGGCATTCTTAATCCAAATTCAGTAAGCTGCCCTGTCTATAATCTTTCTCCTGAAACCAGCAATCATCTATTTTTTACATTGCAATTTTTCTTGGAGAACTGGGTCCAAATTTCTTGCTTGGTGGGGATTTAATTTTTGCATCCTATATAATCTTATTGATTTCATGATACAATGGAACTCTTTATCATCGGGATTTTTTCAGCAAAAATTTTGGAAAACTTTATTTTTCTCTATCTTGTGGATCTTGTGGCTTGAAAGGAATAGAGTTGTGTTTGTAAATTCTAGTATTTGCAAAGACAAAATATTTGATTTCATAATGTTTAGAGCATTTGTCTAGGTCAAAACTACCAATCATGATTTTTCCTACTCTCTAAATCAAGTAATTTCTTCAAGCTCAGTAATCCAATCTTGGTCCTTAAAAAGAAGCAAAAAACATCATTGCTCTGGTCTCCTCCTCCTCCCTTTCATCTCAAATGGAACGTTGATGGTTCCTCTTTAGGAAAACCTGGTTCGGTTGGTATAGGTGATGTACTTAGAAATCATGTGAGCCATGTTATTACTATGTTCTCTTGCCCAATTGGAATCAAAGACTCTAACCAAGCAGAAGTACTCACAATTCTAAAAGCTCTAAATCTCAGTCTAAAAGAAAAATTGGATTTATCAAGATTTTATTATTGAGTTCGACTCTACAAATGCTATCTCTTGGGTCAAAGACAATTCTGCGCCTCCTTGGCATTTATGGGATGAGATTTTTGAAATCAAATCTAGAGTTCGAAATCTTCATAAGGTGCAATTTACGCATGTCCTGAGATCAGCTAATAATTTTATAGACTTTCTAGCTAAACAAGGCACATCCAAATCAGAGGATTTTTATGCTAAACTTTGAGTATTTAGCTCCTACATACATCGTCCTCTTTTTACAGCTATTTCTCACTTCTCCACTGAGTCTAGTTCAGAATTTTACAGTTGTTCTAGTTTAGAAAATGTTGCAGATTTTGTATAACGGCCTGTAATACACCATAGTACTGCTGCTTTTTGTTCTACATTTCTAATTTTAATGTTGTTGTAGCTCTATGGGTTTCTTGTTCCCAAGTCAGGCTTTGGGTAATTTTTGGGTGAGACTATTAGGCTCAAGTGTAGTTTTCTTGGGCTCATGTTTTGTTTTCCACTCCGTCATTAATGAAGTTCTTGGCTTATCAAAAAAAAAAATGATTCATGTCAAACTTTATTGTTAACCATCAAAATTGAGTTGTGAGTATTTTAGAATTCATTCCCCTGTTGGAGTAAATTTGGGGTATATATATTGGAGTTAAGATAAAATCCTACTAAAATAAGGATTATGGGAATCCTGTATTATCTATTAGTTAGAGTTTACTTAGGAGTCTAGTATTATTTTTTAATATATTTAATTATTGTATATTAACAGTAGTCCCTCCTCAATTATTTGGTCATTTACGTCTAAATATAATATTCATAGAGCATTTTCAGAAATCATTTTATTTATTATATATTTTTTATTTTGGATTTTAAAATGCTCAAATATTGTATAGGTTTTTATTTATAACTTATTGTAGGAATTTTGTAACTGTTAATGTAAAGAATTTATAACTATTTCGTCTTCTTTGTTTACTTAGTTTCTTTATTTATTAGTTTACGTTTGTTTTCTTTTCCGAGCTGTGTGTTACTTTAAGTCAATTGGGTGATTTAAGTCTAGCAAGAATATACATTAGTACCTTTGTTTGACACACACTTTAATAGTTGGGCCGATTAGGCTAAATGGCGAACTTTACATACTTGAATTGTAGACTTAGCAAACTGAGCCGCTTAAGCTGCTGGGCAAACTGTCTGATTTTGAATGGAGAAAACTAGACCGCTGGGTGAACTATCCGACTTTGGAAGGAGAAAACTGGACCGCGTAGGCTGTTGGCGAGCTGTATGATTTAGAACGGAGAATACTGGGCCACTTAGGCTGTTAGTGAGCTATCTGATTTAGGATGGAGAAACTTGGGCTGCTTAGGTGTCACGATCCAAAACCGTGGGCCAGACCGGCACTAGGACCTAGGTAAGCTTAAGGCACCCGAGGCCCGTAGTAAGCCTAAACTATCACAATCCATCCCTATTATCATTTGACTATCGGAATAGTAAGCCCATATTATGACATTTTTTTTTTTGGAAAGACTATCAGAGTTAATAATTCTGACCCAGCATTAGTAATACATACTATTCGTAGCTCGGGCCCATATCCATATAATAAAAATATTTTCTCATACAAATATTTATTTGTCATAATATGTTCAAACTGTTCCTATCATACAGTCTTCCAGATAGTCATTTACACTCCACAATTTATTTATAATCACATGATAATT
>CANUEX010106068.1:0-19269 GCA_948099535.1 Jatropha multifida
AATATGGGCTTACTATTCCGATAGTCAAATGATAATAGGGATGAGTTGTGATAGTTTAGGCTTACTACGGGCCTCGGGTGCCTTAAGCTTACCTAGGTCCTAGTGCCGGTCCGGCCCACGGTTTTGGGTCGTGACACATACCTAGTAGATTATGGTGATGTATGAAATGTCCTACAAAAATCTTATCTGAGGCTGATCTGGTCCATTTGATTCTTTAGGTCCTTTCTATAATCGTCTATCAGATTAGAAGGTATCAGTGTATTTGGGAATTTATCATGAACATTTAGACTATAACTGTGCATCAATTTGAATTTGGAAGAGTCTTAAAAGGTCTGATTCTCTGGGCAAGGGTGAGGTCTGTCCTCCCCTTTTTCTATAAATAGGGAAGGGGGTGTGGTGGTGGCCCATTTATCCCTCTCATACCTCTATCCTTTGTCTTTACTTGCTTCTCTATTTCCTTTAGCCATTTGATCTTTTATACAAACTTCGTCATCATGAGCTCTCAAACACCTACCACCCCATACTTTTCACTTAGCGATTCTGAACGAAGCATTAATGCATACCACCCCTCACCATCGACTAGGCAGGTGGAGCAGGAGCGGGGCCCACCATTGCCATTAAGGTCAAAGACTGGTTTTCGGGTGGCTGTCATTGAGGTTCTGGATCTGCACAATGAGAGCATGCAATGAGTGAGATACGTTGCTTGCCATGGCATGGACTCTTATATTTTGATGGATAACAACCCTGACCATTGGTCGGTCTATCCTTGGGGCATTTTGGTATATCTCTTTCTCTTTCCCCCTTCTTTTAATGTGTTATTTACTATGCAGCCTCCATGAGATTGGTGCTAGGGATGGCATTTTTGGTGGGTCAACTTCGCGGGGCACTATCAGAGGCCTTGACGCATGACAACTTCCTAGAGGACCAAGTCTAGACACTGCAAGACAGCCATAGATGTTGTTGAGTTCCTAGGTCCCTGCTTTTGTTCATTTTTTATTGCTTTTTAGGATAGGTCACTAGTTTAAGCTTGAATAATCTTAAGGAATAACTTTATAGCACTTTCTGGGCTGATGTTGCTTTACTAGCAGCATCTTCTTTTGTAAAAATCTTGGCTATACCATTTATTAAAATGTCAGATTTCCACTTTTGTGATTTTTCTTTGCTTATTTTATGTTTATAGGACTCCCTATTTGCGCTTACATGTCTAATTTTCCTATCATTTATTATGTTACGCTAATTGCTTGACTTTTAATCCTACACTGGTTGCTTGACTGATTCTTCTAATCCTGTCACTAACTGCCTATTTCTGATTTTTTTTCATTGCAATGCACTGAAACTTGCACTGATTGCTTGTCTTGAGTGAGTTTGCATTGAATGCTCAATTTTAGGATTACACTAGCTGCCTGTTTCACACTAATCTAGGCTGAACTTGCACTAAATTGCATTGGGAATTGTACTGAGTACTTGTTTTCCTGGAGTGAGTTTACATATAATGCCAATCTAATTTGATAACTGCATTGACTGCCTGCCTTGAATGCTGCACTGGTTGCCTGATTCTTAATTTGATTTGTATCTATACTGAATTGCACTAGAACTTGCACCGATTGCCTGTTTTGAGTGAGTTTTCACTGAATGCCTATTTTCACTAACTTGTAATGAATTGCCTGCTTCTTTTGCTTTGACTCCAACCTGAAAATCATGGTTAGTTAAATAGGATATTTATGCATGATGCATAAGTGCCATTTCTGATTATTTGGCTTAAGTCTTGAGAGAATGCTTTTAGAGAATTTAGGCTCGGTCCAAAATAGAAAAATATTTTAAAAGTTATGCTAGTTTTTGTGTAAAAATTTATTAACTTTGATGCCTGAAAATACTGGCTTTTGAGTCAAATGATTGATTTCTCTGAAAAAATAGCATT
The DNA here is from genome assembly GCA_948099535.1 of Jatropha multifida. NCBI lineage: Eukaryota > Viridiplantae > Streptophyta > Magnoliopsida > Malpighiales > Euphorbiaceae > Jatropha > Jatropha multifida. The sequence goes on from CANUEX010106068.1 coordinate 1,919, forward strand.
TCCGTCGTTTGGAAAAATTTATGGAAAAAATTTCAAAAGATGGGCAATCGGTATTGAAGTGCCCTTGGGGTGCACCGACTTCCTCTAAAATGATATCATTTTCGTACCAACCATTTGACCGAATCAGTACCAGAGGAGAGCTCATCGGTGTCGATCCTAGGTAGATCGGTATTGGCGCATATGATGTAGGCAATTGGAGCCTACAAGTACCTTATTTATGGCCTCAAAAAAGTGTCATTTTGTGCCCTAGGGCTTGATTTTTCTAATTTTCAAGCACTTTGTTTGAAAAAGGAGCAATCTATTAGCTATGGCATGCAAGATGGACCAAGAGGCTTACCGATTGACCGGGCTTTTTTGGATGCATGTCTGCACTTATGGGATTCCAGAAGCTCATGTGTTTCGATTTGGCACACATTACAAGGAGATGTGCTTGACATATAAGCAGTTTATAATATTATTGGACTGGGTTATTTAAGTGCTTCATGAGGTTGTTGGGCCTATTTGTGGTAAAGGTTAAGGAGTTGGTGGTAGGTGATCGGGTTGATCTAGTCAGGTTATTGAGCAGTATCTAGACCCACTCAATTGTTTAGACTTAAAGCATTAGAGATTCAAGGCCTAAGCTCTAGTCTTTTATTTGGTGAGCACATACATATTGACTTGTTCAACAGGTTGGGGCGACCTGAGGGTGGTTGACTTGATCCTCCATATGGAGCGAGGAGCTGGGATAGCCATCATGATTTTGGCAGAGACCATTTTGAGGTTTGACCGAGCTTATAGAGTGGATGGGGTCTAGTCAACTAGCCCAATCCTACTTTAAGTAAGCATTCTCGAACTAACTTGTTTTAGCTTTAGAAAAGGTGCTTTCTATAGAAATGCTTAGGTTTTTGATAACCATATTATCTAGGAGATCGCATAGGAATGCCTATTTGGATTTGGATAACGAGGGGTAAAATATGGTCTTGCATGCTTTTGATGAAAGGCTTGAGTGTTGAATCTGTATAGTGAAGGAAGATCTGCATTTGAGTGCCTGTTTTATCTTTTTCTTTCAATGTCTGGTCTTGTAGTTCTAGTTGAGAGATCATCTAAGGGTGGTAAGGCTACCATGATGTTATTCTTATGAGCCATCGCAATGTTAATCCGGATGAGACGTGATGAGGCTTGGGTCAAGATGAGTGGCTACAGTGGTTGTTAGCAGTGAGGCCAAATTAGATCTTATGAAGATATGACTGGTATGAGATTAGGAGGTTTCTAGTTCAATCAGCTAGGTTCTAAATAGCTTATCTGCTTGGCATGGAGAATATCATATTTTATACTAGTTCCAAGTCAATGAGATAGATGGGACATGTTCAGGGGCTGTTATTAGTTGGAGCTCTTTTCTAGAATATACTAATTTCTCCTAGGGTGACTATGGCCATATTAGGTGGATGGTTGAGAAGGGCTCATGCGGTTGAGGCTGGAGCGTCTGGGGGCAGGACTGCTGCTTATAAGGCGTGGTGGGCGGCTGAGCATGGTGACGGAAGAGGGAGCATAGAGCGACTCTGACTCGAGATATTGATGCTAGACTTGGGCAACAATCGAGATGACATTAGACTCTCCCTGATAGGCTGACCTAGAGGATTCTAATGACTTTAGGGACATGCCTCTGAGTTCACCTAGTCCTTCGGTGCATGTTGACCTTATCTTGATAGGGTAGGATTTTTGTTCTTTTTTATTTTTTTTTTACTCAGCCTGTATTTATGTAAGGGCTTTGACGTAGGACATTGACCCATGATGTATAGAGGGTTCAATTGATATTTTTAGACTTTTGACATTCTAGATAGTGGGCACATATAGACAATTGACACACAAATAGATGATGGAGACAGATGATAGAGATAGATGCCTAGGTGATAGGCTTCTGTGATTTTTTTCACGTAACTTGTACTCACTTAGGATATGTAGAAAGGGAATCATGTTGACACTTTTTAAAGGGAAATAAAATTTTATCTTGTATGATAATGCTATTTTTGATCCTTAACTTTTGCTTAAGTCGCCCTTATGAGTTTTCAACTTACCAGGCTACCCTAACTTGTGCCTAAGTTGCCCGTTTAGGTTTTCGACTTAGTGGGTTTTTACTGATTTTGCCAAAGTCACCTGCCCTATAGGTTTCCAACTTAGCTCATTTATTACATACACACACACACACACACACACACACACACATATATATTATGAACTGCACCCATAAGCTGGGCTACCTACATATACCATATTTTTGAAACATATTTTCGGGAGCCAGCTCACTGTAGTTCTGCTTTAAAATGACATAAAAGGGGCAATAATTATAGTGTTATTACCTGAACGCACCCACACAAAGTTTATTTTGAGTTGATTGAAATTACATGGATTGGTAAATTTGTTGCCATCAATAAATAACAAGATGACATCACCTCCGGAGAGAATCTTCTTTAGTGTGTAAGAGTCTGCCCAATTTGGCTTGAATTTAACTTGAGGATCCTATACTTGAGCTTTGATTTCCTTGAGTACAACAACCTTCTTTGAGTTTCCAATCTTGAATTCTTTTGTTGAAGTGTCTAATTATTCCTTGTTGGTAGCTCTGAATCTAATTAAGAGCCTCTAGCCTCCTCTCATCAATAGCATTTAACTGGTTGTGATAATTTTCGGCCCATTCTGCTTCGAGCCACTAGCTTTCTCACATAACTTTGGTGGATCTAATTTAAACTTTAATGGGGAGGATTGCTTCCATCTCGTATACTAGTGAATATGGTTTTGCCTCGATTGGCATTCTGATGGATGTTTTGTATCCCCATATGGTAAAAGGCAAATGTTCATGTTGATTTCTATGATTGTGAATCATTTTCTAGAGAATGTTCTTAATGGACTTATTGGCTACTTCCACTGTTCCATTGGTTTGGGGCTGATATGGTGAAGATCGATGGTGTTGAATCTTATACTTTATCATTAAGATGGAGACCTCTTTCTAGAAGTGAGAACCGTTATCTGATATGATCTCAAAGGTAACTTTGTATCTGCATATGATGTTTGTCTAGATAAACTAAGCCACTTTTCTGGAGTTTAAGACATGGTAGGGGCAGCCTCCACCCATTTGGTGAAGTAGTTAATGACTACCAAGATGTACTCCTGCTAATTGGAAGACATAGGAGTGAGTCTACCAATCACATCGATTCCCTAAGTTATGAAGGGCCAAGGTGTAGTAACAGGGTGAAGAGCTACTAAGGGCATTTTTTGGCATTAGGCATAAATATGGCATTTATGACATTTCTGAATAAATTTTGCATAGTTTGATTGCATGGTAAGCCAATAATAATCTTGATTGGTGATCTTATGGGCTACGGCCATTCTGTTCATGTGGAGGTGTTCTTGTCCACCATGTACCCACTCCATGTATCTGTGGAGCTTCTGCTTCAGTTACGCACTTGAAATGTGCCTATTTCCATATTCACTTATACGAAACACCATCCTTGTAAAGATGGCACTTTAATAACTCTAGAGGGGTCCTCATACTAGATTTAGAGGCACCTTTAGGGTATTCTTCCTTTTCCAACCAAGTTTGGATATCCCAGAACCATGATGTACCATCAGTGAGCTAGAGACTACAATATTAGGTTGGCTATTGATGCACCTAAATATTCAGAGGCTTGATGACCATGTAAGGATTGGCGTCAATCATGAAGGCAAGAGTAGATAGTGCATCGACAAACTGATTCTTAACTTGTGGCATGTAATGAAATGAAAAATCTTCGAACTGGTGAGCCAACTAATCGAGACATTGAAGGTATGGGACCAAATGTTACTCTTTGATCTTCCATTTCTTTAGCGCTTTAAAGACTTTCAGTGTAACACCCACTGCCCAATCCCATACTGATGTTACTATTCACATACTAGTAATCTATTATTACCAACACTGAATAAGACACTAAATAAATGGATTGTTACATTCAGGATGGAGTCCCTATAAACTGTTAGGTACTTGATCTGGATACTCAATGCTGCTTTGATTTCGGATGCGTTCTTCATACTCTACTTCATTATTAATGACCTCTGCTATTTCGGCATCCCCGGGGGACATGGCTTAGTGATCTACTATCACACTGCCTTCTTCATAACAAAACTTAGATCAAATGTTGCAAAGATAGTGGCCTATTTTGCCATCTTACTGTCTAGAATATGTCTCTCCATTAGGAATTTCAAGAGGCTTTTGTTGAAGATGACATGAGTGGTGTCAGGGCAAAGGTAATGCTGGAGCTTGTTGCATACCCATGCCAAAGCTAGGCATCGTTGTTCAATCTTACTATATTTCAATTTTTTCGCTAGCATGCTCTTACTCAGGTAGTAAATGACATTCTCCTTGTCAGAATCCAGTGCTTCTTGTGCTAACATGGCCCCTGTGGCTTCATCAATCAATGATAAGTAGATGAGAAGTGGTTTTTCGAGCCTTAGAGGCTAGAGAATTAGAGGATTGAGTAAATATTATTTGATCTATTTAAAGGCTTTCTAGTAGTGGTCATTCCATGTCTTTTGGGAATCTTTTCTTAATTTCTTGAAGATCGGTCCACAAGTGTCTACTAATTGTCAAATGAATCAGCTAATGTATTAAAGGCGGCCTAAGAACCCCCAAATCTCCTTTCTGTCTTAGGTGGTTGTAGCTTTAGGATGGCCTTAGATTTTGATGGATCTATCTCGATTCCTCTCTTAGAGACCATGTAGCCCAGAAAGATACTAAATGAAGCATCGAAGAGGCATTTAGCAGGTCATGAAAGATTATGGTAGAGCTTGGCGAAGAATTGTTCGAGGGCAATTAAATGGCTTGGCCTGTCCCTAGTGTGGACAATCATATCATCGATATACACTTATATGTTTTTGTGCATCAGATCATGAAAGATTATGGTGGCCATCCTCTGATAAGTGGCATCAGCGTTCTTTAGTCCAAATGGCATCATTCTATAACAACAGGTACCCCACTCAGTGATGAGCAAAAATCAGCTAATCCGGTGGATTGACTAGTATCTAATTACCTTGCGTATAAATTTATGACTAAAATCACACTAAAGCGTTCTATTCTGTCAATAAGAAAGTCAATGTGGGGTAAAGGGAAATCATCTTTAGGACATGCCTTGTTCAAATCTCAATAATTGATGCAAATTTTGATCTTGCTATCTTTCTTGGGAACCGACACTATGTTTGCTAGCCACATTGGGTAATCTATAACTTTAATAAAGTTGTTCTCTAATAGCTTGGCTATTTTTTATCCAATCAAGACAACTTCTACTTTGCTGGCTTTATGTGATCATATGTGGGGATCTTATGAATGATAATGTCAAGGTCTATGCCGATCATGTCACTGGCTATCCATGCAAAACACTGTGAATACTGCCTGATGAGCCCTATCAACTCCTATTCACAATCACATTCATGCACAACAAATGTATGTTTTGGTTCACTGGCTATCCTAGCATTCTCATTCAGGTTAGAGAGAGGGTAACAAGAAAACTGAAACTTTTCATTAGTGATAAAAGTGTCATGGTTGACATATACATTGAGTTTGAAAAAAAGGTCTCCTAGCTCAAAAAGAGAAGATAAAGAAGACTTAAAAGACTTAGAGGACACTAAACTAGACTCTAACTCAAGTTCTATTTATGACTTAGACTCAGGTTCAGGCATGAGAAAGGTGGACTGCTCTATGCACTCCTCAAAGTACCGATTCTGAAGGGTTGCTTGGATAAGTCGTATGAGGCTTGTGGGGTCTACTTCCACTTGATTGGTGATCATGCATAGGTCAAAGAAAGAGGCCTCCATGTTATCCTCCTAGTTTTTCTAGAGCTTAAAAAGAGGCTCACAGTCTTCTATTGAGAGCCTAGAATCAAAGAGAACTTTAAAACCAGGGATTAGTCTTTTGGTTAGAAGGCAATACAAAAGTTCTTGAAAAAATTAATAAGGCTCAGATTCCCCTTCTTTGATAAAGTAACCATTGAGAGTTTTCAAATATGGGTGCATTGGAGGGTTCCTTATTTCACCTCTTATTATTGCCATCTATTTAGCATCTTCCAACTCTTCTCGCTCTTCATCTATCAGTTTGAATCCAAGACTGAAGCAAGGTTTAGCAATTGGAGATTCAGTGAAGGAAGCTATACCCTATTCTCATTCCTGGAAAATGACATATGGATCTCATCATGCTAGCTACCAGTGGTTATTATAGGGATCAAAGTCCATTGAAAAAATCTCTTTACTTGGTTCTACTTCAATGAACTAGAGTGAATTGAAGGAGAAGACAAATAGAGCGTAAATTGCTAGTTCAAGTTGGATTTTCAGAACTGAAGCCAAGGAAGGGATTTCAAATTTCCCAGCCAAGTCTCCTTTGATTGCTACCACTATATTGTCATAGGGGATTTCAGTTTTTGGTGTAAAGAGTACGCTACTGCTTTAGCCTTATGGATTCATGGCCTTCCTAAGAGGAGATTAAAGCATGCTGGATTGTCCACTACTTCGAAAGGAATGGTTATGACTGCGGGCTCGATTGTGACCTCTAAATCGACCATGCCCAAAACTTCTCATCTTGTGTTGTCATATGCCCTCATAATCTGATCATATGGCATAAAGTCTTTAGTAGTTTACCCCAAGCAGCTAACCACTTTAAGAGGGCAAACATTCAAAGCTGGCCCTTTATCTACCAGAACTATAGTTACTATTTTACCCCTAGCCTGGACTGTGATGTACAGAGCATGGTTGTGGTCCCCTCCTCCACTATGGATCTCATGATCAGTAAAATAGAGGGCTAGTGTAATGGGATTCCTTGTGATGGATGCCACCAATGCCTCAAGAGTTATGTCAATGGAAATCTAACACTGATTCATGGCTTCACCAAGGCTTAGTGGTGCATAAAAGAGGATTGGATTAATCCCCATATAGAGATATTAACTTTGGTCTTCTTTAACTGCTCCAAGACAAGGTTCTCAGGTTGTGGTCCAGAGCTGGAGATGGGCGTATCTTTGGCTAGGGTGGCTGGGTCAGGTAGAGCTTTAGGGGACCAGATGCGTATTGTCTCTTACTCTACATGATGGCATTAATCTCCTCAAGTACATCGTTCAAGTCTATTATGCAGCATGAGTTGTCTAAAATGGGGTGGATTAGAGAGACTAAGTCAGAATCTGGCTCTTAGTGAATCATATGGATGTTATTTTGGTGATGAGGGAGAGGGTTGGTATTTATGTTCGATCGGGGTTGAACTCAAAACATTTGGCCATTTTCCATTAGGTCTTAGATATTGTGCCTTAAAGTCTTGCACTCATCATTTTTGTGCCCTATCCCTTGGTGGAAGGAGAAAAAGGAGTTTAAGTTGAATGTCTTTATGATGGGGTTAGGTAGAGATCTTAGCTCTAATGGCTGAATCAACTTGTCATCCATAGCCTTTTAGAAAATTAAGGAAAGAGGGACCCCGTTTTGTCTATCTATTCGAGCAACTGGTCTTGGAGGTGGAGGAGGAGGAAGTTGTCTTTAGGCCATTAGGTTGGCTACCTTACTGCCTTTCTAAGCAATGGGAGGAACTGCCTAATAGCTAATTTAGGGCTTCTTGTAACTGGAGGAAGAAGCTTGATCCTTTTTAATCTAGCCTGACTGGATCAGGTCTTCAATCTTCATTGCAGTGGCAATGAGGGCTCGAAAGTCCGGGAGGTAATATTTCCTCAAGTGGTTATGGTAGAAGGGAAGCAAGTTCTTGATTTCGATGTCAATTTATTCTTGCTTGGAGAGATGGTTAAGCATCTAAACAACCTTTCATCTCCACCTCATAAGGAATGAGGAGAAAGACTCACTGGCTTCTTATTTGGTAGTCTCTAAATCCCTTCTAGTAACATCAACCTCCACATTGTAGTGGTACTGTTGGTTGAAGGCATTATAGATCTCATCCCAGGTCCTCTTCTTTGCGTTGGAGAGCAGGACCAATGAGAGATTACTAGAACAATTGAGCTAGGAGCTCATTATTTACACCAAGAGGGGTAAGGTCACCCACATTCATCTTTAGATGGGTCTTGGGACATGTGGTACCATTGAACTTGTCTGCAGAAGGCATTTTGAACTTAGCCAGTAGCCTAGCCTCTTGAAAGAATGGGAGGAGTCAACATTGATAAGTCCTCATATTTCTTTATATTATTGATGAACTTTTCAAAGTAGTCCATTTTTTCCATCATCTTCTTCACCTCAAGAGAGGCAGAGTCATCCCCTATCTAGCTTAAGGTAGCAGTAGCATTGGAAGTGGCACCTATCTCTAGAATCAACCCTAGGGCAATTTGATTGCCATTGGGTTGAGTAGTAGGTTGGTCATTCGATCCCCCAATCTAATTCAAAGAAGAATTGCCATTCTGCCTAGTGTTCATCAAAGCCCTTACCTCCCTTAGAATAGTCTCTCGGAGGTAGCGTTAATGTTGTAAAGGGAGTATTATATTTAGTCAACATGTTGCAAATGCAGGTTTCTTCATCCCGGAGCATCTCCTCAATCATAGCCTTGAGATCAGTAGATGAAGTAGCCATTTTTGTTATTTGGAAGAAGCAAACAAAGGAGGTATTAATATATAACTGTTAGTTAGGCTTCAAAAGGCTTTGTGGAATCAGGTCGATGTTTGAGGTTTCAGGTGCTCAAGTTAGTGTTTGAGGCTTTAAGATAAAGGGAAGCAATGCATGAGTTAAGATTTGAGAGCATGACTTGAGCATTGCCCCCAGTTTAGCAATTATAGGTGCTTAGGTTTGTTCTAAGGCCTTTGGTTTTTTAAGGTGCTCAGTTCGGTGTTTGAGGCTTTAGGTGCTCAAGTCAGTATTTGAGGCTTTAAGGTCGAGGGAAGCAATGCACAAGTCAAGATTTGAGGGCATGACTCAGGCATTGCCTCCTAGTTTACCAATTATGGTTACTTGTGTCTGGTTTAAAGCTTTTTGTATTTTGAGGTGCTTTGGTTGGTGTTTGAGACTTTTTGGTAGTTCGAGATGTTCAGGTCGATGTTTGAGGCCATAGGTGCTTTAGCCAGTGTTTGAGGCCTTAAAGTAAAGGAAAGCAATAAACGGTCAAAATTTTATAGCATGACTTGAGCATTACCTCTAGTTTAGGAATTTGGGTGCTTAAGTTTAATCTAAGGCTTTTGGTATTTCGTGGTGGCCAAGTCAATGTTTGAGGCTTTTTAGTAGTTTAAGATGCTTAAGTTAGTGTTCAAGGCTTTAAGTGCTTAGTTCAGTGTTTAAGGTTTTAAGGTAGAGGGAAGCAATGCACGAGTCAAAATTTGAGGACATGACTCGAGCATTGCCCCATTTTAGGAATTATGGATGCTTAAGTCCAATCTAAGGCCTTTGGTATTTTGAGATGCTTAGGTTGGTGTTTAAAGCTTTTTGGTAGTCTGAGATGCTCATGTCGGTCTTTGCGGCTTTAGGTGCTCAAGTTAGTGTTTGAGGATTTAAAGTATAGGGAAGCAATGCACAAGTCAAGATTTGGGGCATGACTTGGGAATTGCCCCCAATTTAGGAATTATTGGTGCTTAGGTCTAGTCTAAGAATTTTGGTATTTTGAGGTGTTGAGGTTGGTGTTTGAGGCTTTATGGTAGTTTGAGATGCTCAAGTCAGTGTTTGAGTCTTTAAGGTAGAGGAAAGCAATGCACGAGTCAATATTTGAGAGCATGATGCATCCATTGCCCTCAGTTTTAGAATTATAGTGCTTAGGTCTGGTTTAAGTCTTTTAGTATTTTGTGGTGCTTAGGTCTGGTTTAAGGCTTTTAGTATTTTGAGGTGCTTATGTTAGTGTTTAAGGCTTTAGGTGCTCCAGTCATTATTTGAGCCTTTAAGGTAGAGGGAAGCAATCCACAAGTCAAGATTTGAGGGCATGACTGGAGCATTGCCCCTAGTTTAGGAATTATGGGTGCTTAGGTCCGGTCTAAGGCTTTTGGTGTTTTGAGGTGCTCAAGTCAATGTTTGAGACTTTTTGGTAGTAGGGAAGTTTTAGTCGGGTACATCCCCTCAGGTAAGGACTGGTGTTTAGGTTTGACTATTGATTAGTGTTCAGGTTTGACCACTAATTGGTGTTCAGGTTTAACCATTGGTTGGTGTTCAGGTTTCTTCTTAGCCCGTGACATGAAATGCCTGAATGTGTAAATGTCATGCCGAAATCGTTTCATGATTTTTGGGTGCATATAATCCTAAGGATCAGTTCTAGGGTCCATACATGCTTTTGGTAGATTGGTTTAAGGGTCTCATCTGCTAGAGTTGGAATATACCTCATTATTTGATCATTTCGTATCAAATGGAATGATTAGTATGCCAAACCCTTTACCCTACCATAAGGAATGGAGAGGCGCAGGATTAGGTGAGCAGCTTTCTCAATCCGGGGCAACTCTAAGGAAGATTGCCCCTAAGTGAGAATAGCAACTCGGTTTGCTTATTTCTAATGATGGGAAAGGATCCCAAATGATGCATTTGAATGTATGTAAAGGCGATTTTTTTAATTAGACCCAAACTAGAGATTCAAAGCCTACTTGGTAGTCCTCTTACTATATTCTTTTATTTTAAAAAATATTTTAGTCCGCAACAGAGCCGCCAGCCGTGAGCCCCCTTTTGAGTGCCATAGGAAAGATATAAAGGATGGAGTCTATCTAGATAGGCCCATTAGTCGATTCATCATGGAAACTGGGAGGAACTCTTTACAGTTCCTTTTGTGTTTGTTTAGATTGATTATGGTTCAATTTAGCACTTAAGTGTCTCGGGTTGGCTCTTTAAAGCGCTTTGACAAGTGTGTTGTGATAGAGTCACCACCTTAATTTTTTTTTTATTTTCGGGGAAAGATCAAGGAAAAAACCCCCATGTTGGATTCCATTTTTAGTTTTCCTTAAGGATAAAATGCACTAGCCTCAAATTATTAGGTTCGGAGACTAGGTTTTGGCTTCTTTTGAATGAATCAACAGTTTGGGCCATAATTAAGAGATCAAAAATCAGTGTTTGCATGAATGTCAGTTTATCGATGATGAACATACTAATAATGTATGATAATACTAGAAATATAGTGCATTAAAAGTAATAATGGAATAAGAATGTGTAATTTAGAGGGGACCCTGACTCTAGACTTGTTTATCAAGGATTCTAGGTCATGTAACATATTTCTCCAAAATCTTGACAGGTTAGTTTGGTCCAGAGTCTGCTACCTAGGCTAAAATCGGTAGGTATATATACCTTCATACCTCATTTGTATAAGGATCAGGGCACAGGAAGTTCTACCATCAATTAGGATGATAGGGTTTGGAAGGTTCCATTCGGGGAGTGGAATTACAATGTGCTAGATGGACCGGGCTTTGGTTTGAAAACTAGTTTTATGGTTTTGCTGGACGGACTGGGCTTAAAATTATATTAGGTGCTGGACGGATCGGGCTTGACACTTTGTAAGGCGCCAGATGGACTAGGCTTAATTGATAAAGTTTAAGTTTAGGGAATATACCCTAATGTTCATGATACGGCCGAATCGGAGCTCCATGATTTCAATCAACCGAAGAGGTCAAGTCTTTCTCCAATTAGAGCATAGGTAAGGTGCAAGGACTCGAATTATAGTCTTATGTTGTACTAGTGTTAATTAACGAATTATTAATTCCTTCTTAAATTAATTAATAATAAATTAACTAACTAATAGCTTTAGTCTAAGGAAGACAAAGTGTAAGAGAAAGTCAAAAGGATCAAATTTTGAGTACCAAGTCGAGTCATAAACTCAACTAAGGAAGAAGAGTAAGGTCGGACTATATTGCCTTAGAATCGTAAAAGGGAGAATGAGAGTCGTTGAAACTTTAGAAGCAATAAGAGGTGCCTGAAATGCAAGGGGAAGTGCCATATTTATAGGCCAAAGGTTGCTGAACTAGGGGCACGGCGATACTAAAGTCCCCTTTTTCAGTACCTAAGTGCGCCTTTTTGGTACTAATTAGGGCCTTCGATGTGTGCAATTTTGGTACTGAAATGGGGGTGATCAACGCCAACGAGGAGCTGGTCAGCGCCGATCAGGGTAAATTATTGCCCTTGCCCATTAGTTTTAGGGCTTTTGGGTTTTCGAAGGTCTATTCAAGGCTCAAACAATGTCTGATCGAGTTGATTCTTACGCCGTTAGAACCGCAGCGAAGTTTCTTAGAGTGCTGCTAAAATCATGGTCAACACTACTTTCTACTAGAATATCTTAATTCTCATTAAATTGCATAATCAAATTTTATGTGATGGGAATTTTCAATCAAAATTTATTTAGAGAGAGAAAACAAAAGGTTAAATCACCTAACAAGAGAATAGCCTAAATCCCAAGTCAAAACTAAGCTCAAGCCAAGGAAAATCTTAGAGAGATTAAGCAAATCCATCAAAAAGTGAATCAAACCCTTTGAATCAGGCCGAAAATCACTTAATCATTCAAAGGTGGAAAACAAACCAAGCTAAAATTACTTCAACCATTCATAGCTGGAAAACCAAATCCTTCATTGTTCGTGCCCCAACCCCATTTCCACTGCCTCTACCGTACCTCTTCCATTTTCTGGCCAATTAACGGACAAAATATCTCCTCTCGAGCCACTTGATCATCGTTTTTGGCCTCTTATCAATGCCATAGCCTTGCTTTTTTTTTGTTGCTTGCTCGTTCTTCGTGCGACATTGGAAAGAAAGACTGACATGTGATCTCTTGCCATATCCTTTTTTACTCCCACAACTTTAGTACTAGCTGAGCTTGAGTTAAATCCTTAACACCTCTATTTCGGGTCTATTTAATCAATTTCGCATTTTGATAAGTGCTATAAAAGTTAGGGTTCTAGGATGAAGAACATGTAAATTGAATTGGTTATTAAGTTTATCTTGCAATTTTTGCATTTCAAGGGAGACTTTTACAAATAAAATTTTACACTTTCTGCAAGGTTTATGAATATGAAATTAGTTTCATGAACTGACATCATGTAGGTGCCTAATTAGCAACTAGGTTCCAAAGTTGAAAACTTGTAGAAATTGATAAATTGGTATCAAATTGGCTACTTTTACACTAGTTAATTTATAAGGTAGTTAAGGAAACGATTGACAGGAACAAATTGATTACCTTAAGAGTCAGAAAATGAGAAATTTTAGTTATTAAATTATATCTTTAGCTATAAATTCAAATATATATTAAACCTTCAGCTACAAGTTCAAGTACCTAGAATAGAATGGTCATTAAAAAAGTTAAAAGGACTTGAATTTTTGTTCAGTTGTGTGGATGTTGATTTGGAACCGAAATTTGTATTAGCAAATGAGACTTGTGTGGATGTTGAGTTTTGAAGCAATGATGGCAGATGGGAAAATTATGAATTGGTAGCAGGATGGACGGATGTATGCTTTTATGTATTGTCTTCTGTGATTTTTATAAGTAGATGGTCTTGTAGATAGTTTACTTGTAAAAATCAAAGAAAACAATATATAGAACCATACTACCCATCTATGGGACTACTCATTCGCAATTTCCCTATTCGCCGTCATTATTTCACAACTCAACATCCATACAAGTCTCATTTGCTAATCAAAATTCCCGTGAAATTGCAACACAATGCAAATACGCTAGGCTAGTTCTAAAATCAAATTATCTTGAGCCTTTTTATTATAATGTTGATTTAGAACCGATCGAAGTCCTGTTCTGCATATAACGTTGTCGCAGCTCTTCTCCATACTCTAGCCTTTTTCTTCTCTTTTTCACTGGGTCCTCAATATTTGTTTGATTTTATTAAATTTTGATTATATAAAATGAAAATACATTCTATGTCAATTGAGAAAAAGAATGGTAGTAATTACTTTGATCAGTGAATTCAAGTTCCTTATTTTACCCACTCTTTTTTTTTTGTTTGCCATTGTTTCACAGAGATTCTTGCATTCTCTATGTTCATGTTTTATCTGATTCTAAGTTTGAGACAAAAGCTGTTACTTGGTATTTGTTTTGGCATGAATTGGGCCATATGGACAATTGTAACAGTAACGGTAACGGTTAGTTCACCGTTATACTTGAATTTAGAGGATTTTGGAATTTAAAATTAAGAGGTGATTGTAATCGTATTATCTTCCATGCAAATTAATTTTACAAGTGTGATGTTAATATACTTATATTTGGACTTATTTTTGTAAGTGTTTTTAAATTAAAGCATGGGCCCTAAGATGAAATCCAGCCAAGAGTTTATATATGGAGTTATCATGGATGAAATAATGGAATCTATGAGTTATGGTATTCGCAGAAAGTCACGAAAGGTATGTCATTTTGTGCAATTTTGCTATTGTTTAAATTTATTATTTCCTCAAAGGTTCTTTACCATCTTTAATTTCTTAGAGTCGTAAGGGTGTTTTTAAGAATGCTTTTAGCACAGTTTGTACATACAAACCAAGGAATTGATTATCACAACTTTTCTTCTTGATTTGTTATGCTTTATATGATAATATCTTAAAAAAAATAACTTTTGGGCCTCTCAAGGTAATGAAACAAGTCACCAAAAAGTATAAAACTTTTACAACTATAGATCAAATTCACCTGAAACCATTAATTCTGCTTTATTTTTATATGATTATATTTATTTATGGAGAATACCTTTCTTTAAAGTGGGGTATGGATAATTTTTTATTTCTTTCCTGGCTATTGCTTCATCATTATTTACTTTAACCTCCAAAGCCTTATGCTCTCTTGAGAAAGGAGGCAGTGAGGAAGAATTGGAATGTTGAATTTGTTGTTTTTGTATGTTAGATTAAAATAGGTTAATAAAACAAGGCTAGGTGATGGCACTGTTTTGTGTGGACATGGAAATTATGAAGACGCATGCAACATGAGAAATCTCCATTCTCTATTTAAAGGAAAACTCTTCTTGTTTAAACACGATATCACATTTGATGTGACTTAGATGTACTCATCATTTTGCATGATAATTCTGAGTTTGGTGGGAGTCGAAATATAAATATATATGCATAGATGAACCCCTGAACTTGACCAAGTTAACGTGTTGGTCCTTTAGTGCCTCACTTTAAATCTTTCTCTTGGAGTTGTGCCCTTGGATTCTTATTATAGGTCCTATTGAATCCAATTTCTTTTGCTTAGCATCAGATGTGAGTGGTGATTTGCTGATCTGGAGAATAAAAGGCTGAGTTGGATCATCAGGCACCACATTAGGTGCTAATACACTCTTTATAGCATAAGCAAATTTGTAAATTTGCATGCATCTTCAGTCTGTAACTTGGTCAGCATATTGGAGAAAATAAGGTTGTGCAATTTGGTTAAGATTTAAGCATTAACTACTCGAAATTTTTGCATTTTGACATAATACAAAATTATGAAAAAGCTTTCATTCATTAAGATCATGTTTTTTATGGTTTCAAACTAGAACCATCAGTTTTAAACAAGAACCGTCAATTTTAATTTTAAAAAATGAAGAACCAGAACTGAATCTTAAGTGTACAGTTTCGATCACGGTTTGAAACTGAAACCATTGATTACGGCTTAATGCTAGTTTTGATAAATTCGGTTTCAGTTCGGTTCCTGTTTAAAATCAAACCTTGACCACTATTTCCAGCTTGGTTTCTTATAGCTTTAACTAGGTTACATCTTTATGTTCATTTTATAAATTATTTGTAGTGTTTTTAAAATCAAACCGGACATCAAACTGATTCAGAGTAGAAATACAATAAACCTGTCTTTATTTAGTTTATATGAAATTGCCAAACCTAGTCCAAGATGAGGCACATGAAAGAGCCTTTCCTTGCCTAGGTGAGTAGGTCATTTTCTGATTTGCTTTCGACAGCATTAATTGATATTTGACTCTTGTTCGAACATGGCTTATTTACTGTTTTATTTATTTATTGTTTAAATTTCCACTCTCATAATGTTGAACTTGATTTTGATTTATTTCATGTCATCATGTTATTTTCCATGTGAAAATTTATAGTTCCAATTTATTTTTCCCTTAGAAAATAACTTCTTGTTGAATTTTTCTTAATCATCACTTGAAACGATTTTATTAGAAAATGAATTGTTTTTATATTGGGTGTGGAATGAAAAATCAGCCAGGATATTTTCTTGTGTTAAGTATGCTTCTCCTAATAGATTATCATTTTTCTTTCAACGAAAGATGTTTAAAAAATAAGGACTCCATATATATATATATATTTTTTTTTTCTTTTAGGATACTTGAATACAAGCACAAAACATTTGCGTGAAGTAAATTTTAATTGTTGCCAGGCCATAAATCAACAGCGATTAATGCTCATGTGCATATGTGAATTTGGAATAAATGACAAAAAAAAATTAGAAATTAAACAAACAAAAGTTACAACATATAGAAGCAATTAAATAATAAAAAAATGAAAATTGCATCATGAAATCACCATAAAAAATTCACTTGCTGTCAAAATTAAATAATGCTAGACCCAAAACAATGAATTAAAATTTTTATATTGTATGCTAAACTGAATACCAAGTCTTCTAAAGCTGGAGGTCTTCTCATTAGGGCATCAATTTCATGTAAAATCACCCTTCTTCTTCCCTTATGGAGCGCTATTCTTAAGTGCACAGTCTCAATTACGATTTGGAACAAGAATCATTGATAATGGTTTAGTGATAGTTTTAACCAGTTCAGTTTCGATCAATTCAGTTTGAAACCGAACCTTGGTATCCCTAATTGGAAGACACCTCTTTTCTAGTTTATTTACTACTTCTAGCTTGGTACCATATAGTTTTAACTAGGTTACTATAATACCCCGAAATTTTTATTTCGAAACATTCTCATTTAAATTTAAATTGTAAATTATTAGCCAATAATATTACGCCACGTAATATTATCGCGATCGAAATTCATTTTGGTTCGCCCAAAAATTTATCGAATAACCGTTAATCGAACAAAATAGGACCAATATTTTTTTTATTGGACCGAATTAATTTAAATTAGACCCGAATCGGATATTTTTGAAAAACACTGTGCGTCACTATTTTTTTCCTCCCGACAACTTACCTTGGACGGCTTGTTTTTATTTAATAATTATAAAACTTATTAATTTTTTTTATTATTTTATTATTTTATTTTAAACCTCTCCTTCCTCTCTCACTCAGCCCACAACCACTGCAACTCCATCACCTCCCTCTCCCTGCGCCGCTCCTCAGGCCACCGCGCCACCACCTTCTTCCTCCTCTTCTCTCTCTTTCTCCCTTCCTTCTCCTCTCTCCTTGCCGCTCACTGTCCCTCTCTGTCTCTCTTTCTCACTGTCTCTGTGAACCAGCTCCGCCATAGCCACCATCGACGCCGGCCAGCAGCTCCAGTGCCGCCCTCTGTGTCGCGCGACCCAGCCAGCCACCGCGCAGTGCC
>CANUEX010106078.1:0-22440 GCA_948099535.1 Jatropha multifida
AGCAGAGGAAGCTCCACTTCCCATTGCCCTCCGTAAAGGTATTCGTTCCACACGGAATCCACACTCCATTTATAATTTTTTGAGCTATCATCGTTTATCTCCTTCATATTATGCTTTTGTTTCCTCCTTGTCTAATGTCCCCATACCTAAGACTGTGAGTGAAGCATTATCACATCTAGGGTAGAGTCAGGCTATGGTGGAAGAGATGACTGCACTTCATTCCAATGGAACTTGGGATCTTGTTCCACTACCTACTGGCAAAAGTACTGTCGGTTGTCGTTAGGTTTATACTGTCAAGGTTGGTCTAGATGGCAAAATTGATCGTCTTAAAGCTCGTCTTATTGCTAAGGGATACACTCAGATCTATGGCCTTGATTATAGTGACACCTTCTCTCCTGTGGCTAAGATTGCATCTGTCCGTCTTCTCATATCTCTAGCAGCTATAAATCACTGGTCCCTTCATTAGCTTGACATCAAGAATGCCTTTTTACATGGGAAGTTGGCCGAGGAAGTTTATATGGAGCAACCACCTGGTTTATTGCTCAGGGGGAGTTTGGCTGTCGTTTACGTCGATCTCTGTATGGTTTAAAGCAATTTCCTAGGGCATGGTTTGAAAGATTCAGTGCTGTTGTGAAACAATTTGGGATGAACCGGAGTGAAGCTGATCATTCAGTATTTTATAGACATGGAAATAGAGATCATAGCAAGTGTATCTACCTAGTGGTATATGTTGATGACATAGTGATAACAGGTATTAATCATCAAGGGATTTCTCAGCTCAAATAGCATTTGTTTAGCCACTTTCAAACTAAAGATTTAGGAAATCTTAAGTACTTCTTGGGGATCGAAGTAACTCCATCTAAGACAGATATATGCATCTCCCAAAGGAAATATGCGTTGGATATGCTAGAAGAAACTGGCATGCTAAATTGTAAACATGTGGATACTCCTATGGACCCAAATGTTAGACTTATTTCTAGACAGGGGGAGTTATTAGAGGATCCTGGTAGATATCGTAGATTGGTTGGTAAGCTAAACTATCTTACAATCACACGACCTAACATATCTTTTGCAGTAAGCGTGGTTAGCCAATTTCTTCAATCTCCATGTGATAGCCATTAGGATGCAGTGATTTGTATTCTGAGATATATTAAGGGAACTCCTGGCCAAGGCTTGTTGTATGAAGATAGGGGTCACTCACAAATTGTTAGATATTCTGATGCAGACTGGGCAGGTTCTTCCTCTAATCGGCGGTCTACTTCAGGATACTGTGTTCTGATTGGAGGAAATTTGATATCTTGGAAGAGTAAAAAACAAACTGTTGTAGCTAGATCAAGTGCAGAAGCAGAATACCGAGCCATGGCACTAGCTACGTGTGAACTTATTTGGCTAAAACAACTTCTTCAAGAATTGAAATATAGGGAAATTAAAAAGATGAAGTTAATCTGTGATAATCAAGCAGCACTTCACATTGCCTCTAATCCAATGTTTCACGAAAGGACAAAACATATAGAGATAGATTGCCACTTCATCAGACAAAAGATTGAATCAGGATGTATTTCTACCTCTTTTGTTAGTTCGAACGATCAGTTAGCAGATATCCTTACAAAATCTCTTAGAGGTCCTCGTATTAAATACATTTGTAACAAGCTAGGAGCGTATGACATGTACGCTCCAGCTTGAGGGGGAGTGTTAGAATCTTGTAATTATTGGGGTAGATTGTGCATATATTAAAAGAATACTAGGAGATTATTAGGAGATATTAGGAGATTATTTTCCTTTTTTGAACTATTTTCTGTGTATTATATAGACCCTAAACCGTATATGAAAATTTATCAAGCCAATTGCTTGTTTTAAAATTTCTTCTTTTCTCTTTCACATGAGTAAAGCCATCGGAAAGTTAAAATTCATGTAAAAGCCAAATAATTAACCAAAATAATTACTACTCATCCGAGAAGTGAAGCATCTGATTAGCGATAACTCTCTTAGCTTTTATTTAACCATATAAATCTCATGATCAAGAAATCAACTCTAAGGAAAAACAACCAGAAAACGGTTCTGCAGTGACCAAAGGAACATTCCTTTCTTTCCGATGAGTATGTTTCTAGAATCTAAGAATGTGCCTAGTTCAATGATCTCCTAAGAAAGGCACAAAGTTTAATCAAAGCCAAGGCAAAGTTTGAAAGGTCCAAGATTCCTAACTTGACCTTTGTGAGAAAACTTAAATTCCATAGAATTTACACAGTTTTTTCCCCTCTTTTATTCAGTTTCAATGCATAGAATCAAAATCTGTTGCACCATTATGTCATCATGACAACTGAAATGAAAATAATTACTTTCAGTAACATCATTCTCACCAAAAGCTTTGTACAGAGCTAAAAGGAAATTATACAGTCCATACCTTAGGATGCAGCAAGTTCCTTGATGAGGTGCTGACAACTTCCACATGTATCTTATCATTAGTCGGAGGCTGATCCAACATAAACTGGAATTCCTCCTCCCATCTGGGATCTCGGTTCTTCTTCATATGCTGTACCAACAGAAGACGAGAATTTTGTTTTATTATTAATTTGAACTTGACAGAAAGATTAATTATATATATCCCATCAATTACAATGCACAGAGAAGTTTCCTATTTCTTGGAATTCCATCATTTGAACAGCAGGCATAATCAACAGAGAAAAGAAAATGAAATGGACTTAGATAAATATATTTAAATCAACAATTTTCATTGTAAGGAAACAGTCACCATTTATTTCACAGCACCTTGCAATTCAACTAAAATTACATAGATGAGATGACTACCATGTAGCATTCCTAACCAAACTAAATGAAAGGTCCAATGTAGGTTCCCAAAAATTTTCAGGAATTACAATGATGCACTGTAAATGAGAAAAAAAAAAAAAAACAAGAAGAAATGTAAACATACATCCATATAAAAACACAGACAAGCAGATATAACTAAAAAACTAATGCCAAAAATATATTTATAAATATACCTTAGTTTTCCTCTCCTCTCCTCTGAAGATAAGCCGTACATGTGGATTAGTGTGATGCTTTCCTTCAAGATCCTGAGCTTCATGAATAATCACTGCAAGCAGGCCTCCACTGGCAGGGGTTCCATCAGGAGCCTTCTGCACTGTATTTGTCTCTTCAAAACCTGCAGGCATATCCTCCTCTTTGAAGGGTTTATATGTTAATTCCACCACTATCTGCCCACGTGACTTATCATTTTGGGGATCATTCAAGTCCATAGTTTTAAGGAGATCAAGAGTCATAACTTTTGGCTCCTCTGGGGTGAGTTCTTTCAGAGGAACTATATTCAGACCCATCTTATCATGTTTTCCCACCTAAGAAAAGGGAATAAACAGTTTTCAATAAACAAATAAGAAGCACAAGATGATAATTTCCAAAAAAAGTATGCTGTTATCTTTAACCTGCTCCCAATCATAAACATGAAACTCTACAGCTTGGGTCTCTGGATCTTTAACAACCAAGTTGAATTCCTCATTCCATTCTGGGTTCAAGTTCTTATGTTTTACAGTGGTCTTCTTGGATGGAAGTTTATCCTCGGTCAACTTTATTTTCACATATGGATCTGAAGCACCAAGCAAATCTTTCTTCTTGAGCTTCATCGCCCTTAGAATTTTGACACTGAGAATTCCCACAGGCTTCTTCATAGCTCTGCATTTTCCAATTAATTCAGAAAATGCAAAGTGTACTTACAGAAAACTTGTTATGATCTAGAACTTATTTCAAGTTGTCAGAGCTCAGATAAATTTCTGGAGTATAGAAGAAACATACTTTGCAGGATCCATGACTGTTACTTCTAGGGTTTTAGGCCATAGGTACATGTTGGCAACCTGATCTTTAATGATCTCCTGGAAGGGGAAAAATAACACTGTTAAAATTATGAACCCCAAAAAACCAATATTAGTTAACAACACTGTCAAATTCTAAAATGCCTTCAGATTGCACTTAGATAACAATTTCATTATTTAGCAAAATAAATCTGTAAAAGGGAGAAATGAGTTCTATGCTGCCAGAGAGCAACATAAATCAGAAGTTCTATCATTTAAGGACTAGCTTTTTGTCCTTTATTGGACAACTACAAAATTTATAAATCAATATCACAACATATAGCATTCATCATCAACCTCGAAATTATTTGCAGTTATACAAGGAGATCCTGTTATACGATAGATGTTTCTTGTTTTGAATATTATATACAATAGGCCTTTTAAAATGAATATTTAGTATATATCAGCTTATAAATCAATATCACAACATATAGCATCCATCATCAACCTTGAAATTATTTTTCCAATTGGAGATGCCGTTATTTGACAGATGTTTCTTTTTTTTTTTTTGGAATATGATATACGATAGACGCTGTAATACGAATAATTCGTAGCAGCCTAGAATTGTTAAACCAATCACTTATATGTTAAGATTTTTCCCATGACACTTTTTAAGAAAACAATTTGTGGAAGAATGCATTCTTATCCTCTGACTCTGAAAAGGTGATCAAGTTGAATCAATCAATAAAATATCAAGGAAAACAATTGGCTGCAGCCAAGGCCTTGAAAACAACTAGGTCATGAAAATTATTCAGGATTAGATGCTATTTTAAGGCACTAATGATCTAAAATTTTCTTGATAATATTTCCAGGTGGACACCATATTCAAATGATCAGAAGCCAATTCTGACCTTAAAAGGCAACATAATATGTTTAACAAAACTTGTTCGGCAAACTAGTTGGATGGTGAAAACTAAAAAGTCAAGAAAACGGGAGTAGAGCTGAATAGAAATTTCAATGAATGTTTACCTGGACAACCCTGTAGAGGCCAGGTATTGACATGAGGTCAGCTCCCACAAGCTTCAGCCCAAAGTCAACATGTGGCTGCAAAACCAAACACAAATAAATCAAAAGAGATGAAATTATACAAAAAGTGGTAGCTTGCATATGTGCACCTTATGAAAGTATATTGTATCTCAGATTGCAATAAATATGAGCAGAATCAACAGGTTCTGCCCATTCAAATAACTTGTATACTTCTTTAGCATGCAAACTTGGCATAACTGACCTTTTGCAGATTGTCTGCACTCTTACTGTAGCATTAATATTTTAAAGCATCTATGAGCTGATAGAAATAATCCATACATCAGGGATACAGTTCGGTTGAATGAATGACAAATAAGCAAACTAATAAGTTCCTACCTGGATATGTCACTGGAGAACCTTAAGAAATGTAGAGTAAGTAGCTAAAAAAATCATACAATTAAATATTCATGTTGCATAATTCAAGCCAAACTACAACACAAAGTTCTCCAAACTCTACATTTGCTAATATTACTAAATCCTCAAATGCCTCCTTTACTGTTAGGGCTGTAAATGAACCAAGCCATTCATGAGCTGCTTAAAGCTTGGTTTGATAAAACTTGTATAAAGCTCCTTTGTTACCTAATGAGCCAATTTGAGCTTGCCTTCAAAACTGAATAATTACATAAGCCAAACTCAAGGTAAGTGAAGCTCAATTGACTTAGTTTCACAAGATAGATGGTTTTATAGGCTAATTCGCAGCTCATACATAGGCTCATTAATAAATTGATTTTGACATTGCAATATACCTAACCAGTTTAAAACTATTTATTGAAAAAATTCTATTTGAACCTTTTCTTTAGATTCTATATACCTCTAGAGTGGTCTCTAACAATTACAAATTTTATCATATACATAATCTCAATAAAAAGAAAAAACATAGTCACGCAAATTGAAATTGTTTAAATATCTGAATACTTTTTTAAAGACGAAGCAAGTAGTCTCATATATAGCTTAAGTCGATTAAGACAACCCTCTATGCTTGTTCACAAGTGAGCTAAATTAGAATTGTTACAAATGAAAGGGTAGAGTGAATTGTGTAAGAGGTTAGAAACCATGAGCTGAAAATATATAATATGGGCTTACTTGGGCTTGGATCAACCAATGCTAAAAGAGTAGTATAACCAATTAGCTAGCTAGTTTGCCATCTTTATATGCCCTTTGTGGATATAATATTTAATCCATGTATGATTCTTAACACTCCCCTGCAAGTGCAACCGAGATTGGACATCCGATTGACACTTGACATTTGAAATCCTTCCCCTGAAACTGAAATGGCTTTTTGACTTGAAATTGAATAGGCCTCGCTAGGACTGGACATTCAGACGAGAGCCCGAATTGAAACGCAGCGGCGACACTGGTGAACTAAAGAATAACTGAACTAGGCCAGACATAAGGTGAAAACGTGTAATATGGGCTTACTTAGGTTTGAATTAACCAATACTAAAATATCAGTACTAACCAATTAGCTAGCTAGCTTGTCACTCTTTTATGCCCTTTGTGAATATGATATTTAATCGATATGAGATTCTTAACAAGAACAATATCACAATTTACTCAGCTAGAGCTAGTTTAATAATGAGGTAAGCAAGAGCCTCAAAATTTAAAGCTCTTTTTTGATAAATAAGTTGCATCTAGGCATGCCAAAGATGTATCTAATATATCTGTTACTTGACTTTAACATCATATGATTGACAATATCCAGAGCCTCGAGAAATGGTGTCATAGGAATATTCATGTAATGACAAAAGAAGAGATTAAAGAGCCATAGGCTCTTTCTTTTATTCAAATATGCCCATTATTAGAACTTTAGACAGAGATATGTGCCACACAAGTGGCACATGTTCTGCTTGATAAGGTGACACACAGCAATAGTTCAAACACCTAAAATACTTCAATTCAACTAAAAAGTTAAATGTACTGTACAGGCTATAACCTCATATGGAGAAATAAAAACAGAAATTTGCTAACTGATGCTATGAAATAAAAATTGCTAACTAATACTATGAAATAACAAATTTCATAAACAGCAGTAATGAAGCAAAATATCACCCAGTTTCACGCTGCTAAAAGAAGAAGAGGACTATAAACTACCAGGACAGGTCCAAATATCTAGAGTATAGAAGTGGTAGAAATCTAGTAAACATGACCTGAACTTGCTTAACTATCAGGATAAAGAAAGACAAATGCATTCACTAACCTTTTCCATGAGAGAGACAAAGATTTTGCAAAAACAGGGAAAACTAGGAACCAAGGGCTTCAGAGTTATACGTGGTAAAGCAAAAACTTGCAAATCCACCACCTGAAATTATTCAAACAGCCCAAAATAAGAAATTCCCAAACATGCCTTAACAGTGCTGCAATTCTTTCCAAAGTTCCTTCCAAAGTAAGCAATGAACACATTAACCTGAACAGTTGCTTTCAATCCAAATGCTTTAGCAGCAACGGTAATATTAGGATTCGCAGCCAACTTTAAGCATGGTTCCATTATCAGCTCCTTCTCATCAGTGACATAAACTTTCATTCCTGATAAAAAGAATTTACAGAAAAGATGAAATAGACACTGAAAAGAAAATGCATAACATGACAAGCATCAGAAATAAATACAGGAACAATATCCTAGAAGTTGAATTCTCCTCGATAATCACCACATGGTCTACAAAGGTTTACTGTGAAATTACAAATCAGAAAGAAGGAATTAGCTCTCACCACATATTGTCATCATTTTCAGAGTTCATATTCTTAAACCCTAACATTTAAGTAACACAGGCTCACAAAACTACGTAGTAGGCTCACAAAACTATGTCATTCCTTATTATGACCATAACTTCTCATGTGAAATGTAAAAGCACCTTGTACGTATCTCCAAAATTCATGACAACTATGAAATGCATCAACAATCCACCGAAAGCTTAAGAAGCCATTTTAAACAATGAATATTATATATACTAAAACGCAAACCAAAATCACCGTTCATAGAACAGTGAATATTTTAGAAGCCATCTTCCCAAATTTCTCGCCAAATCTCTGAACTCTTCTTTGCCGTTTCATCTAATTAGGCAATTCCTAATTCTTCCTCTTGCAGTATCTTCTACTCTTTGTAAATATTTTTGTTCTCTTCTATTTAATTCCTAACCTAGGGTTTATTCAAACATCTTCATTCTCTCTTTATTTTCTCTAAAACCTTCATTTTTTGCTAATCCCTACTTTAGAGTTGCAATTCACTGAAGGAAAAAGGAAAAAATTCTCAAATTAGTCATAGCTTCTAAAATTGGGGTTTCCCTGATCAAGCTAACAAAGCATAGGAGGCATCAACTATCCTCAGTCTGCCACCATGGGTCGCATGCACAGTCGAGGATTTATTAATCACTTCAAATTTTCATGCAATTAGAGAAAATTCTCATATCATGAGAATTTAAATTATGACTGCATGTTTCGATTTTTTTAATTGGTTATATTTAATTTTTCTTTCCTTATATTGCATGTCATGCTTCATAAGCATTGATTTTGAGTTTAAGTTGGGTATTGTCAAATTTTTCATTTAATGTTGATTTAATTCATTTTTGCTAACCTGATAATACAATTATTTGAATTGTATTATCCGAGTTTTTATTACGAAAGTAGAAATATATGGTGGGTGGTTTGATGGTCTAATAATTATTAGTTAGCTATAAATGAATATGGATATGCTAACAGCAAATTTGTTTAGTAGCTTTTAAATTGAATTTTGAAATGATGAAATAAAATTGTCCCTATATTTATTGCTAGATTTATTAAATCTACTATTAGATCCTCTATGGTTGCTTCTGACATTTGCAAATCATTTTCTACGAATATTTTCACCAAGTATAGCTACTCTCCTCTATTGCTATCAAATTAGAGTGTATTAAAGATTTTTGCTAGAAACTTGAAATTATTAACCTTTGATTGAGTTTTTTTCTCAAAGGTATTCTTAAGACCATGGGTAGTGATTGAATTGAGCATAATGTCCAATACTTGATTTTAAGAGATATATTTTACTTTTAGATTTAACTTTTAAGACAGTTGTTTATTGCTTTTCAAGTGAATTAATTTTAGACTTTATGAATTGTTTCTCAATAATTCCATTCCATATTGTTTTGAATAATTCATTTTCAAATCTATCATTTCACGCAAGCTAGAGGATAATGCTTGCTGTTGGAAATTTTATCAATAATCTTCATTGCAATTGCAGTTTTTGTAATCTTCTGGTAGGTCATCAAGCTGGTTAGTAAGGCAAGATTCAATTGATGAAACAAGACTAATGCTCTTGAAAACAAATGATATTGAGGGAGAGATAGATGAGAGACTTGAAGTTATATTAAAAGGTGCTAAAAGTGCTAATTCACATAAGTATGAAAAGAAAACTATTTGGCGTGAATGGTTAACAGACTGCTTTTATATTTTTGGTAAGCGGTTTTAAGCTTCATTTTAACAAATGATAGGAACATGCGCAACTGTCTACTACAGCCCTAAAATTTTTGGAAGAGTTTATTAGAACTATTTGTTATAGAAAGCAGAATTTCATTGCAATTTGCTTATGAAATTTATTTTTATATACTATGTGGAATCAGGTTATTGTGTCTACAATGAGCCCAAGCTCAGATAAGCAGTATGCCTGGGAACAACAACTGACAACAGTTCATATGGGATTAAGGAAGAAACTGATCCTGAGAAACTTCTGCGTTGAGGAACATAAATTACTCTTTATTTGAGGGTACTCAAATTCTTTAGATGTTGACCATAACTTTTAATATAAACCAAGTAGCATAATCTTGGAAGTCAATTACTCCTGTTACTTTGAAGCTTATATATTGTTTAGTGTATCTTCCTAAATTTTGAATAAATATTAGCTCATTTATCGCATACTCAAGTCAGTCTAGAGTGTTGTGATTTTATTGTAGGAAGATGATAAATATGAATTCTTGGATTCATCTATACACGCAAGAAAAATATATGGTGAAGAACTACTCACAATTTGTCTGTTTCCCCATCTATACATGGCAAGAAAAATCAAGAACTATTGAGGTTAGAATTTTTGTATCAAATGTCTTCCCTCGCTACCTTAAATGTTATCTTTTGTATTTATACACCACAACTATGCTAGACAACTTTGATTTGCATATACATTTTGCTCCCTTTTCTTTGGGGAAGGAAGAGGGGATTATTGTTATTTTGTATTGGATTCGGATGATAGGCAGCAATTTTAATCAACTTTTGTTTTTTTATCAAGTGTTTTTTTAAATTTTTCAAGCATTAATCTTTGGTCTGTTCTGGAAAAGAGTTAAATCTTAAATCATCAACTTATACTGAGTTTAAAAATATATGATTTTCTTTAAATATATGTTTGCATGTATTTAATTGTGTACGTAATTTATGTACTTATATATGCTTTGTATGAAACTTATTGATATGTAAAAAAAAAAATAGCAATAAAAGGCCACTGCTGTGAAGCGCAGGCATGTTTTAAAGCAGTAATCAGATCTACTAACCTGAAAAAGCAGGAGGTAGGGATCCTAGAGTAAGTGATTCAAATTCCACTGATTCAATTTTATAGTTGGGAATCTGCTCAGCAATTATAGGTGTCGCAATATCCTTGACAGTCTTGCAAATGGCCTTTGTAATGAACATACAAACAGATCAGATAAGCAACAAACCACCAACAAAGAAAACTGTAATTTAAGCAGAGTTCAAACCTTGTCTAGATAAGGCCACATATACTCAAGAAACTTGTTTAGCCAATCAATCTACAAAACACCAAAAGGCATTGAGAAAATTAGCAGAGTTGATCCAAATAAAATGCCAAACACGCTTGTAAAATTTCGTGGTATAGGAAGAAAAACAGAGATATTAATCACTCACACGATCATAGTCTGGATTTTTCACCCAGAGAGGTATCTCAGGAAGCATTCGTTGCAAAGTTTCTTGGTCTTGCTCAACCAAAGGACGAATCTCAGGATCCTAAACAAGCAAACATGCAACGGTTGAAACCAAATCACAATTACTGAAGACAAAACATGCACGCGAATTTGTGTCTAATGACAAAATCCTGAACACACACAAAAAATATTACAATTTCTTCCCAGCATTTCTAGGCAACCAAGCAGAAAATGAGAAACATTAAACACAAGCAACTTATAAATAAAAAAAAATTAATAAAAGAGCAAATGGACATGAATGCAAGAAACAGAGAGAGCAAAAAATGACACCTCAACATCGCTAGGCTGGAAATAGATGAAGAGGTAATAGCCGATTAAAAGACCCATCGAAATTCCAACACCAAATCCAAAGAAACCGAATATGGTACTGAAAAAACCCATTTTCTCTCAATTCTCAATAATTCCACGCAACCAAACAGTCTCTTAATTAACAAAATCCTCTTTCTTTCTCTCTATTGCTTAATCAGAATACAAAAGAAAATTCCTTCGCCAAATCTTCTCGGTTTCTCCGATCACGCACTTTGCATAGGTATTAACGAAATGACTTGTCTGTCCTTGATTGATCTTATTAAAAGAATAATCCAACGGAGAAAGAGGAGTGAAAGGTGTCACGAGCCATGCAGTTGCAGTCACCGAACCACAACGCAGAAGCATACACAGAGAGAAAAGGACAAAAATTGAGAATGAATGTATGAAACTCTTCATCAGCTACAAAGTGCGTGCATTTAATTATTTTTTTCCCTTTTCTTTAATAATCCAAACACGTTATACTTTGTTTCCATTTGAAGGCATATGTAGGTGGGGCCTATTAAAGATGTCAATGTAGACACGTGGCTGTAGTGCCGCATGACTATACTTGAATAAGTAGTGTTGGAACTATAGGAAACAATATTAAGCGGTGAAATAACCTATTATAATATTATTTAAAAAAAATAAAATTTACATATTAAAATATAATGCAGTGATAATAAATTTAGGTTAAAAAAAATGTGCTATATAATTGTATTTCATTAAAAAATACTGAAAAAAAAATTTCAATGCTAAAATTTGTCCAAAGCCTTTTATGCTCATTCATCATATGATCTAGATGTGTGAATGGTTTGCTTGTGTCAAAATTACTCAATTATATTCAAAATTTATCTAAAAGAAGTTTATCATTTACTATTATATAAATAAAAAAAGTTTTAAAGAATGTGAAAAATGGATATACAATAAGCATAACCAATTCCAACGCAGCTCATAAAAAAACTGCTACATTTCAAGCGGGTGTCCCACTTCCTTCCCATGCCAGACCGGCTTCTTCTCTCACGTCTTATTTGTATTTAGTCAACAGTAATAACATTGGCTCGGCCCAACTTTTCACTGATTTAGATTTCCCGAAGAAAAAGAAGAGAAAAAGGAACAGAAGAAAAATACTTCAGAGTAGGTTGGCTGCAGCAGGGATTTTGGATTGTGTTGATAGATTTGTGCATCTCTTAATAGAACAGACAGACTCCATAAAATGGCAAGTTCTTTCATTTTTTGCGTTTTCTATCGGTTTTCCTTTCCTTACATCTATTCAAGTTATAAAAAAAAATTGGATCTAATATTTCGTATCTGTGATCTTTTACTTGTATTCTTATTTCATTTCCGATTGCTTATTTTAGCCAGTTTGAACGGGAAAATAGTTGATTGCTTTGCGAATCTGATTGTTGATGGTTTTGATTTTAAAATTATGATATTCGTAATTGTCTAATTGCGTAGAACTGAGAGTTGATAAGTGCATAATTTTGTATTGGTTCTTTGTTTAACTCGTCCAATGACGAATTTCAAAAATAAAAACTGTAAAATAAAATCCCATTTGTGATTCATATTCAAGTCATAAGATTATTTGTTCTGTGCATTGGGTATTGCTGGAGTTTCATTTTTCTAGAAAGATCCTTCTAAATCTTTAGTTAGGTGTAAAGAACTTATTTTCTTTCTGGGTTTAGTAATCGACTGAATAAAAAATGAGAAGGAAGAAAGAAAATAATAGTCTTTTACATGTGTGATTTACTTTCACACTTCCAATTCAAATATGATTATTATTTTTTATTATACATATGTTCTAATTATCTTGAAACGCCTTATGAATTTATGCCTTTGATTTAATTCTATTGGCTTTGATAAGAATATAAAAGCAATAATGGTTACTTTCTGCTGTGTTCTAGATTCATTTTGTCCTTCTTATTAGTCGACAAGGAAAAGTGAGGTTGACAAAATGGTATTCGGCTTATTCACAAAAGGAAAGAATTAAGGTAATGACTAAAACTTTTGTTCTTTCATATCTTTCCATCAGGTATTCCAAATTTTGAAATAAATATCTTTTAATTGGGCCTTGATGATGACAGATTATTGGTCTTGGTGGCAAATATTCTTTTGAAAGTTCTTCTAACAATATTGTGGCAAATATCATTTTGAAAATTCTTCTAACAATATTGTGCTTTCTTAACATTAATAATATTTATTTGCGTATGATAACACTTTGTGAAGGTTATTCGTGAGCTAAGTGGGGTAATTCTGAGTCGAGGGCCCAAGCTTTGTAATTTTGTTGAATGGAGAGGCTATAAAGTTGTTTATAAAAGGTAATGTAAGAATATGACAGTACCTTCGCTGTTATGTAGGGAGTTTGTGAAGTATGTTTTTCCATTTTATTGTTGATCAATGTGTTGCTTCCAATGCATAAGCAGGTACGCTAGCCTTTATTTCTGCATGTGCATTGATCAGGACGACAACGAATTAGAGGTCCTTGAAATGATCCATCATTATGTTGAGATTTTGGACCGATACTTTGGCAGTGTGAGTGAACTAAAAACTGTTTCCACTAATTTTCATTTAGGCTCTTTGTTTCTCGGAGAATGATTTTCTATGGTAATTTTTTTTATAGAAAATATTTTTTGAGAGATGAATTATTTTATGATGTTTGTTATGACTCACTTATTGGAATGGGAATTATTATGTTTGGTGTTTTGAAGGTATGTATAATTATAAATATATGAACTTGTATGGTTGGTGATTTGCACCTATCTATATTGACAAGAGAGAGAGAGAGAGAGAGAGCTATTTACAAAAGATGTGAGTTGTGATGGTTTTTGATTTTTGATAGAGGCTTATATTAACTCTAAATGGTGAGTGGCAATCAGTGTGATCAGTCATTGATGTACTGGCTGTTATGTGCTTATCTTGTGGGTATTTGTGTCTTTGTGAGTATGTGAAATTCTTGGAAATGGAGTCTTGTTTTAAAATGCAATGTTATTTCTTTGAAAATGATCATGTTTTCTTTAAAAAAAAAAAAAAAGGCCATAGTCCTACATTTTGATTTTTTTGACAATTGATTTATGTTTCTGTGCAGGTTTGTGAGTTGGATTTGATCTTCAACTTCCATAAGGTATGTTTATTGTCTTCAAGTCAAGATTTTCTCCATCTTCTAATCTCCCCTTCTTTAACTTAGCATTGGAAAGTTAAATTTAGTATATGGTTATTATTGGTAATTATGTTACAGTTGGTTATTATATATGCTTCAGTAATTAAATTAGATTATTAATTTTTATTTTGTGCACATGGATGTTAAATGTTTTTTGCTTAGTTGTTTGCCTCTTTAATGTGAAAGGCCTACTACATATTGGATGAGCTATTGATTGCTGGTGAGCTCCAAGAGTCAAGCAAGAGAACAGTTGCCAAGCTAATAGCTACGCAGGTATAACTCTTTTTGCTCGTGGTATCATAAATTTTAGCTTCTTACAGGTTTCTGAGTGCATCATTCATTGAGCTGTAGGATTCATTGGTGGAGACTGCAAAAGAGCAGGCCAGTTCCATAAGTAATATTATTGCACAGGCCACCAAGTAAGATATGCAAGAGGAATTGTATTTTGTATTCATTGACTTTGAAATGCTGCTGCCAATTGTTGATGTTCATTGTAATTTTTCCTTTTGATCTGTGAAATATATGTTTTGCATGTACTTTACTATATTCGATAGCTTTTGTGATCCACCTAAACTTCATGTCAAATGTGATTCATATGCCTTCTTATATTAGGGCTTTTATCAACTGAGGCTGATTACAACTTAAATGCATTGTGAAAGTGTGAATGTTGTTGGCAGTGACATTTTTTAAGTACTAGAACAACTAATCAAGTAGAAGCTAACCCTATTGTTAACACAGATTGACGGAACATTTAGGTTGGATTCTTAAATTTCTTCTAGATGAACTTTTTTCACCCAAATTTTCGACAATGGTTCATGAAGAAAGGGAAGAAAAAAATTCTGTATTTCTTGCAATTATGTTCTATATACAATCTCTAAGTTAGGTATTTTATATACAAGGATTTCACTAGAATAGGAACTAATTAACTAGAAAATTCTAGCAAACAAGGAAAGTAAATCAAGAATGTTAAATACAAGGATTTTAACACTCCCCCTCAAGTTGGTGCAAAGATATTACACATGCCCAACTTGTAGACTAAAGGATGAAACAACTTGCTACTCAAGCCCTTCGTGAAAACATCAGCCAGTTGTTCTTTTGAAGCCACATAGAAAACCTTTATAGAACCTTCAACAATCTTTTCTTTTATAAAGTGACAATCAATCTCTATGTGCTAGGTTTGATCATGCTGAACTGGATTATTCACTATACTGATGACTGCTTTACTATCACAAAACAAGGATGTATCTGCTGTTTTAAACAACTTTAATCCTTTCATCACTCTACACAATCATAAAAGCTCACAAATTCCTTGTGTCATAGCTCTATACTCGGCTTCTGCACTGGACCTAGCAACCACAGTTTGTTTCTTGCTTCTCCATGTGACCAAATTTTCACCAAGAAAAACACAATAACCTGAGGTTGATCTTCTATCATCAAGGGAACCGACCCAATCTGCATCAGTGTAGCCTTTTATTTTCAAATGGCCATGTTTGGAAAACAACCCTCTACTTGGAGCTGATTTCAAATATTTCAAAATTCGATGCACGGCTTCCAAGTGAGATTCCCGAGGGTCATGCATGTACTGACTCACTAGACTAACAGCATAGATAATATCTGGTCTAGTATGGGAAAGATAAATCAGTCTCCCCAACCAATCTCTGATATCTGCCTACATCGACTGGACTTTCTACTCCAGCTTGAAGCTTGTGATTAGCTTCAATGGGTGATTATTCAAGCTTACATCCTAACATACCAGTTTCTTTAAGGAGATCAAGAATATATTTTCTTTGAGAGATAAAAATCCCTTTTTCAGATCTAGCAACTTCAATTCCAAGAAAATATCTCAACTCTCCCAAATCCTTAATCTCAAACTCCCTGGCTAAAAAATTTCTCAAGTGAGCCATTTCTTTTTTATTATTCCCTGTCACAACTATATCATCAACATAAACAATAAGTAATGTGATCTTATCTGTATAATGTTTAATGAACAAGGTATGATCAACATCACTTTGAATGTACCCAAAGGAAAGCATGGCTTTACTGAACCTTTCAAACCATGCTCTCAGTGACTGTTTCAGCCCATATAATGACTTCTTCAGCTTGCAAACTTTCCCTTCAATCTTATCATCAACAAATCCCGAAGGAATCTCCATATATACCTCTTCTTTCAAATCACCATGTAGAAAAGCATTTTTAACATCAAACTGATGTAACTCCTAATCAAAGTTGGTTGCACAAGACAATAAGATTCTGATAGTATTCATCTTGGCTACAGGGGCAAACGTTTCCTGGTAATCAACTCCATAGGTTTGACTAAATCCTTTGGCAACCAATCTAGCCTTATACCTCTCGATTGAACCGTCTGTCCTATGTTTAACCGTGAACACCCATTTACATCCAACTGGCATCTATCCTGGTGGTGAAATTAGAATATCCCATGTCTCATTTTTTGCCAAAGCTCTCATTTCCTCATCCATTGCAGCCTTCCATTTTGGGTCCTGTAATGCCTCTTGCCAATTCTGCGGTATAGAAATAGACAAAACAAAGGCTCTATAGAAAGGGGATAGAGCATTATAGGAGATAAATGGGAGATGGGATGTTTAGTGCATGTTCTAACTCCTTTTCTAAGAGCAATAGGAATATCAAGATTATTGTCAGAAGGGCTAGAATCAAGATTAGAATCAGAATCAACAGGGATTAAAGAAGACTCACCAGGTTCTTGCTCTTTTGTATTTTCAGAGACAGAAATCGGAGAGGACAGTTGATCGAAGGACTCATGCTCGACGGTTGCATCTGTATTAGTCTGCCGAGTGTAGGTTTTCAAATCAGGTCTATCCAATCTTCCTAGAGTTTTAGGTGGTTGGTCTCTCTTATTATCTATTTCTATTGGAATCTCCCCTTGGAAAGGAATGTCATCCATCACCTCTTCCTTTTGATATTTCTCCCCCTGAAGAGGTGACTAGACAGGAAAATTAGGCTTAAATTCTCTAAAAATAACATCCATACTCACAAAGTATTTCCTAAAAGGAGGATAATAACACTTGTATCCTTTTTGAGTAGTAGAATAACCAACAAACACATACTTCAAGGCTCTAGGATCTAATTTGCTTGAATCATTTTGATGTACAAAACAAACACAACCAAACACTTTAGGAGGCACAATATAAGAATTTTTTCCTTAGAGAACCTCTAATGGAGTTTTAAAATCCAAAGTACGAAGAAGCATACGATTGATAAGATAAACAGCAGTTAAAATAGCATCACCCCAATATGGTTTGGAAAGATTCATAGTAAACATAAGTGACCTAGCTACTTCCAATAAATGACTATTTTTCCTTTCAGCTATCCCATTTTGAGCACTAGTATTGACACAACTAGTTTGATGTATGATATCATTAGAATCTAAATAGGTACGAAAAATTGTATTCACGTATTCAGTACCATTATCAGTTCTCAGAATTTTAACATGCACATCAAACTGGGTGCAAATCATTTTATGAAAGTTCTGAAAACACGAAAAAACTTCATTTTTTGTTTTCATCAAATAAACCCAAGTCAATCTAGTACAACAATCAATAAAGGTCACAAACCATCTATAACCAGAGAGAGAGAGTTTTAGTAGAACCCCATACATCAGAGTGAATAGTAACAAAAGGAATCAAGCTTTTATTATTAATTGGAGAATAAGAATACCTAGTGTGTTTGGCAAGTTCACAAGCATCACATACTAAAAAATCCAAATCACACTTAGTAACCAAAGTGGAAAATAAATGTCCTAAAACAAAAAAAGAGGGATGGCCTAATCTCCTATGCCATTGAACAATTTCATGGGAAGGATTTCTAGAAGTTCCTAACAAATGTCATCCAACAGATACAGTCCATTGCGCAAGCTACCACTGCCAATCGTTCTCTCCGTGTTCAGTTCCTAAAAAATATAATGAGTAGGGTAAAAGGTTACTTTGCAATTAAGCGCTTTTGTGATTAAGCTAACAGATAACAAATTAATGGGAAATCAAGGAGCATGAAGAACAGAAGAAAGTCTAATATTGAAAGTACAGTCAATAGAACTTATGCCAGAAATTGGTACAAAGGAGCCATCCGCAATACGAATTTTTTCTGTGCCTTGATACTTAGAATATGTAGAAAAATGTTTTATAGAGCCTGTTGTATGTTTATTTGCTCATGAATCTATCACCCAAGAGGGTTTCGCAAGAGAGGTAAGAAAAGCATTACCTGAATTAACAAAATTAGAAGCTACAGTAGATGAGGAAGAATCAAGCTGTGACAACAAACGTTTCAAAGACTGAATTTCCCTATCAGAAAAGCTATCAGCAGTAGGTGGTTCTTCAGACAAAGTTCCACTATCAGATACATGTGCCTGTGGTCTAGACAAACTGACTTGCTTCCCTCCGCGCCCTCTAGTTGGGTGTCCATTTAATTTCCAGCAAAACTCCTTAGTGTGCCTATTCTTCCCACAATAGTCACAAAGCAGATGATCTCTATTCGAAGAACCTCCCTTTGCAGCCTGTATTTGTTCTCTTGCAGAATTTGCAATTAACCTTGCTTTATCCATTGTAGATCTGTGAACCATGGCATTCCTCCTAATCTTCTCTTGTTGTAAAAATGAGTAAGCTTGTTGCAAGGATGGAAAAGGATCCCGTCCAAGAACTTGAACTCGAATATGATCATACTCATTATTTAGGCCAGCTAAAAAATCATACACTCGTTCTACCTCAATCAACTTCTGAACTTGAGTCGCATCATCAGCACATTTTGCTTGAAATTCTTGATAATAGTCTAGTTTCTGCCATAACCCACTAAGTTCAGCAAAATACTGAGCGATAGTCAGATCCCCTGCTTTGTCTCATAAACGTTTTGTCACAATTCATATCTCTGAGCATAGTTTCCTGTTTGTGAATATGTCTGTGAAGCGGCATTCCAAATCTTCTTAGTTGTATCAAGGAGCAAATACCCTCGAGAAATAGTTGGTTGCATGGAATTTATTAACCAAGATATAATAAGAGAATTCTCGAATTTTCGCTTGTTAAAGCGCGGATCTGTTAAAACTGGTTTTGTCACTCCACCATCAAGGTATCCCTGCAAACCTTTTGCTTCGATGAATAATAAGCAAGACCGAGACCAAGCCAGGTAATTTATTCCATCTAACTTCACCGGACTAATCTGAAGTGAGGGGGTCTCTCAGTGAAAATTGAAATCGGTCTTCTTTCCATCACCCATATCGTTAAAAAATATTGTCAGACGTAGAGAAACACGCAGCAGCAGTGAAACACGTCAAAAAAAGGAAGAAATTCCAAAAAAGGCAAACCTAGATTTGAGGAACTAGTGGAGTTGGATCGCAACACCAAATCGAGGTCGTCGAAACCAAAAACGTCGATGAAACTCGCTGGAAACAACCGCACGCGCCGGCACGTGATAGACGGTCAGAAACTTCCGTTGGAGCGTGTGCTCACGCGCGTGATTGAACGACGACACAGTTTTGACGGAGGGCCGATTGGCGGTCCCTCTTCCTTCTGAGGTGGGTGGTGACGATCAACTCTCACTTCTGGTGGAGCTGTTAGTTAGTAACTCAGACCCGTTTTAGACAGAAACCCTTGCTGAAACACCAATTTCGCACCAAGGCTCTGATACCATGAAGAAAGGGAAGAAAAAGATTCTGTATTTCTTACAATTATGTTCCATATACAATCTCTAAGCTAGGTATTTTATATACAAGGATCTCACTAGAAAAGGAAACTAATTAATTAGGAAATTTTAGCAAACAAGGAAAGTAAATCAAGAATGTTAAATACAAGGATTTCAACAGTTCATCAGAAATGAATGTTATTTATTTTTTCGTGATAAGTTGTTTTTTGATAGGTAACATTTCTGGTGTTATGATGGGAATGTTGGTTTCGCCAATGTGCTGTTAGTGGTTGCAATGGC
Source organism: Jatropha multifida (assembly GCA_948099535.1). NCBI lineage: Eukaryota > Viridiplantae > Streptophyta > Magnoliopsida > Malpighiales > Euphorbiaceae > Jatropha > Jatropha multifida. The sequence continues at coordinate 20,226 of CANUEX010106078.1, forward strand.
AATCACAGTGGCATTACTGCTCCCCAACCCCAATAAAACTAGTAAACTTAGGCTCCATCATAGGATCCTGAAGGATGAAATAAGGCCAAATTAGTTCCCTTATTGATGTCTTTTGTGTTGTTTGATTTGAAGCAGCATCTCTTGGTCTTAAAATGTATTGTAACAACACATTGCTGAGAGTCCACAAAATGGTTTTTTGTGTAGTGTTAAGCCACCTCATTGAATATATATTTCCCCGGCTAGGTGGAGTGCTTGTGGCTTGGTGTTGGATGTAATATATAGATTGCTCTTGTCCAGCTAAAGTGGACAACATTAGGTTATCAAAATCGACTTTTCATTTTTATTTTGCTATTTGTTTAAAGTTATATGTATGTTTTTGCTCCATAGGAATATTTTCCATTACCTTTGCAATTCCTCAAGGAAACACATGGATATTTATGCCACTGGAGTCATTCAAATGTCAAGTTATATTGTTGCATACTTGCATTATAGGGTTTCCTATTTTCTCCTAGAATGTAGTTACAGGACCTGTGAGGCTATGGGTAGGATATTCTGGATAAGACGAGAAACTAAATTGAAAATATGTTGAATCATATCAACATAAAGCTTAGCTAGGTGGCATATAAATTTGATTATTTAGAATATTTACTGAATCGAGAATTGTAAGTTAGATGTCTACGTTGCCAGAAGCAGTCTCCGGCTGGCTGGTGGTGCTAACCACCAAAACTTGCCCCTTTCTGCATACTTTTGCTTCATAAGCTAACGCAAACTCAAGCCTTGAAGTACCATATACTGGAAATTGCATCATCTATACTGGTTTTTTTAAGTGTCATGAAATTTTAAATGTGATAAATTTATACTATATATAAATGTGAGAATAAAAGAATAATGAGATTTTTCTATATTAGCATTAGTTTAATTTGAAATTTCTAATATATCCTTTTAATTAAATTTTTTATGTATTCTAATTAGAGAAAATAAGTTCATTTATCATTTTTAAAATCCTTTTAGTTGTATTTTGTAATGCCTTTTAAATTGAGAAAATAAATTCCATTTATCCTTTTCAATATTCTTTTAATTATATTTGTTATGCATTTTAATTCATGATATCTATATCAATATATATATTATCTGTTTGATATTGCAATATTATTGTTTGATGATTTTTATTAATTAATAAATTTTTATATTTTTAATCATAGGTTCTCACGTGATACTATTTTCTAAGAGTTAAATCAAAAATTTTAATTTAAATATTACAAATAAAACTTAAATATTCTAATCTATTATATTCTGGATTTTTTAAAATATATGTAAATAATTTACTATTAGAGTCTATTAGTTAATTGCAATAAAATTAAAATAATTTTTTTAAATATATTATTTCTCATGGATGTACACGTATTTGAATTATTTACACATGATCATATTTTAAAATTTTTTATAATTCTAATTTATATAAAAACAATAAAAATATGAAATTATAGTATTTGACCAATATAAGCTATAAAAGTTTAAATTAATGAAAAAAAAAGCTTTTTAGGCATATTTGCTATCATTTTCATTTTTTATTTTTCTATATTAAAGACGAAATAAAGAGAAAATTCAAGAGCTCTCTTTTTATTTAATATTTTATTGTAACCTTTTTTTTAAATTTATCAGATTTCATTTAATTTTTTAAGATTTAATTGAATGTATTTAAAAAAAATTGAAATAGATATAAAGATAATTACACCTTTCAAATTTTATTTTATTTTTTCCAATACTCTTTTATAAAACATATAGGACTTTGAAAGTTTTGAATTTCATCTCATATATATATATAGCTTTTTTCTGAAACAAATAGAAAATTCAAGACGTTCTTTTTTTTTAGCTTTGTATTTTTTTAGGAATTTTTAGAATTTTATTTTATGTTTCTACAACTTAATTGGATATTAAATGTTAAATAAATATATTTTCAAATTATTTATAATTATTTTAACCCGTATACATGGATTATTATAAATTTGAAATTTTTAAAATTTTTTGTCTTACCTAATATTATTTTAAGATAATTACTGTCACGACCCGTTTTCATGGGCCGGACCGGCACTAGGACCTGGGTAAGCTTAAGGCCCCCGAGGCCCGTAGTAAGCCTAATCTCTGATTTTAACACCATAATTACATGAAAATATTCTACAAGTTGGCCCATTATATTTTTAATGACTCAAACTAT
>CANUEX010106098.1:0-32531 GCA_948099535.1 Jatropha multifida
TCACCCCCCTCTCTAGACAGTAAATCAATATGTTTCCTCTCTCATTATCTATATATATATATAGATATATATATATATATATATATATATATATATATATATATATATATATATATATATTAAATTTGTCTTTTGTATTAAAAATATATGTGTTTTTTTTAATTTAATTTACAAATCTCATAGACCATCATAAAGTTGGTTTTGCATTTGATGTTTATGAAAAGGAATAAATTTAATATCATTATTTAATTTTTCAACTTGGTAGTTAAAAAAATTTTTAAATCTCTATCAAAATAATGCTTGAAAATTAATTTTTAAATAATAACTAGAAAAATAAAAATAATTTAAAATAATAAGGAGTAGAATTTAACATCACTGCAAACTCTAAAGAATGAATAGATGTGGTTAAAATTGAAAACATGCTTAAGAGCGAAAATGGTAAGTCAGTCATAAAACAAGAAAGGATAAAAGAGTTGACTTTTAATTCAAGATAATGCATATTTACCATTAAATATTTTTTCTCCGTACACAATAAAATTAAGAAAACCCTTTTGATTTGAGAATGGGAACAAAATTATTCCGAAACTTTTGCATCACCGTAACTTCCAACTTCCACTTGCATATTCCAACCACTTCACTTGTAAAATTGGCCATTCAATTGAAATGAATGATACGAAAAAGGATGGATCAGTTAACAACGTAGACTGACCCCGTAAAAATGACTTTTGAATATGGCAAAAAATTAATTTTAATTTATGGCTCCGCGGTTGCATCCACATACGGTATCTTTAAAGGATAGATTAACTAACCGGGTCATGTTTGATTGGCAATATTATAGCTTTATCCTGTAAAGTTCACTCTAACAGAATTATACAGGATGGATATGCTACTTTAATTAAATAGAAAGGAAAGGAAAGGAAACCCTTCCCTTCTTGTCCTTGTGTAAGTCGTGACGTACAAAATTACTGTAATCAAATACCTGACATATTATGTGTTGATTCCATGCATAATATGCATTTGTTTCCTACAGGAACATGTCAAAGCACAAATATATGTATATTTACAAATACGACACGACAAATCATGTCGTATTAATCAATTTATGATCCCAAACTCCAACAAGCAGAGTCAAAACTTGCGTTAAGAAATTCCAAGGAATTAAATGCATTATGCATGGAATCAACAAACATATCGTACAAGAAGGGAATACTTTCCTTTCTATTTTCACGACATTCATGTGGTAACCTAATAACATATATGATTGGATGATTGGATCTCCCCACTTTAAAGGAAAATTTTGTTAAAGTTGATGCATCACTGGCATGGGCGGTTCAAGTTGAAGCCAATGCATTACAATTTACAAGTAAATCTTCCAATTCAATGAATTACGACTCTTTAGTCTTCTCCTTTTATCATCTTTTTCCATTTCATTTTCACTGCAAATCTTTAATTAGTTTGGATCTATCCGTATTCAAATTATTAGATAAATCTTTTGAAACTTAAATAAAAATTAATTATCTAATTTATATTCGATAAAGAAAAATATTTTTTCCTTTATTATTTATCAAGTTTTCATTGTCTTTACCTCCTTCTTCCCAATTACTTCCCTTTTTTTTTTTTTTTTTGAGGAAAGTGGTTATTAGATTTGCTTAACAGTGAGTCTATCTTAATATTCCTTTTTTTTTTAAATATCGTACTATTTATCCGTAAATAGATAGTTTAGATAATCATTAATGAAACAAATTTTTTGAGGTACTATTAAAGAAATAATTTAATTTTTAATATTCAAAAATGACAAAAAATTTTTAAGATAATATTTATAGATGCACATTATTGGTGATTGGATTTATTTCTATGTATTAGAGATTTAGAATCAAATAAGAAATTAAATATTATAAATTAATATTCTAATCATCAATTTTCTTTAACTTGTCGGAAGGCGAATTTAATAATAATAATTAAGTTCCTATTTATAAGAAAGTTGGCATTATGGTCCAAAAACTATATTAATCCTGCAATTTTGATAGCTAAATTTTATATTATTAATTTATGATCTTTCTTTCAATAATTTATAAAATTAGTTATATTTGCTTTCTCAAAAAAAGTGCAATCAACTAACGTGCATTTGTATCGACAAATATATTATTACTGTTACTATTAATAAAATATTGTCGAATCTTAAAATAAACAATTAATTACTACACTTATTTTCCGAAGAAGAAAATTATTTTATTAAAATAAACAACAAATTACAACACTAATTAATAATAATTTGAATTTATTAAATAATTTAAGTTTTTAATAAATGATAAATTATTTTATTAAATTATTAATCAATTGACTTCTTTTTAATAATTTTTTATTAATTTAGAAACTATAAAAATATTTGAAAAAAGTTATTATTTTTATTAATTAAACTTGAAAACATTAGTGCATAGGACAAAAACTATAGTTTTGCACTAATAACTATTGAGTTCAAAAAAAAAAAAAAAAGAGAAAAGAAATGAAATACTTCAGTCTATAGAGCGGTAGTTTTATCAAATAAAATTTAATAGTTTATTATTATGATCAAATTTAATAAAATAAATAAGTAAAAAAATTAAATTTGTAGAAGTGTTTAGTTTTATCATTGAAGTGTTTAGTTTTATGGAATTTATTTAAAAATTTTATCAATTTTTATAGAATTTGGTATAATTATATTCAATTCTGTGGAATTGAATTTCAGTATTGAAATCTATTTTTTTTTATTTCAAACACTAACACATGAATTTCTAAATGAATTTTACAAAATTCATTTATTCCAAACGGAATCTTAAAATTTATTTTTAAATAAAATAAATATATTTATTAGGTGATATTATAGTTATAATGAATTTTAGATAAATGATGTGTACATATATATATATTGCTATTTTATTAATTAATCATTATGTTCTTATTAATTTTATGTAAAATTTTATTTTAATATTATAAAATTTTAAATAATATAATATAAGAACTATAATTAATATTTAATATTAAAAAATAAAAATTAATATAAATAATAAGTAAAAAATAACATAAAAATTAAATAAATATAGTAAACATGTAACGCGCGATATATGAATGTTAATAAGTGTAAAAATAAATATAATAAAATCATAATTCAAATAAAAAGAAAATTTACTCTCGTTCATATAAATTGATTCGAAAATATTTTTTTATTTATTTATAATAATTCCAATAAATGAGTTTTTGTTTTTTTTCATAAAAAAAGGTGAATGGTTTATTCAATTCAGGAAAGACTAAGACTTGAAATGGGACTCCAATACCTATTTACTTGGCATCACGTTTTTAGGTTTTTTAGCAGCCAGGCTATGCCTGCCTATATAGTAATAATAATAATAATAAATAAATAAATAAAAATATTAATCACTTAGACTCTTCTTCTTCAGCAGACCAAGGGGCAGTTATGTCATCTCAAATATAAAATGAATTATTTAAGCAGTCCCGTCTTAACAATAAGAAGAACATGCTCGCTCCTTAATGTTAAAAGAGAGAACACAAATTTTACCAACCAAAACCGTATATATTATAAGTAGCCAAAATCAGAAAAGAGAATTCGCACCTCTTCTCTCCTTAGATTCCGGAGCCTCCTCCTTCCTCACCGGAGGAACTAACCATTCCATTCTCAAACAAAGACCCAAGTCGCTAACGGTTCACTCTCTCCCTCTCTCTCTCTCTCTTTCTATTGAGCTTTTTTTTCGCGAGCTTTTCTTTGTCTCTGGCGGATAAGTTGATTTCATTTTCCCGGATGGCAATGACGTCGTCCGGTGGTCCCGCCGCCGCTTCCTCCACCAACGTTAGCCCAAGCAGCCACCTTGGGCCCACCGCCACTAGACGACGCGTTGATGCCGCCGATTACAAATTTTCTGCCTTCTCCGATTATTATGATGTTGTACCCGACGAAGAAGACACAATTAACGGCTCTTCCATTGGGCCCCACCATCACCACCACCATCACCACCATCACCATCCCGTGATTAGGTACCTATTGTTTCGTCGAAAGTTATTCTTCTTTGTTCCTGACGCTTGGTTGCTCGGACTCGAGGATGGTTGCCATTGGACGGCTGTGATGGGGCAGAGTTTGAGATCTAGTAAAAATATGGGCCGTAAGATTTTCGCTGCTCTTACGTTGATGGTGGTGATATCAGTGTTCGTTAAATTTTCGTTTTTGGATCATCACGTGGAGAAGAAGAAAGAGAATGGGCTTTTGATTCTACAGACCTTTAAAGAAGATTGGGCCATGGCTCAGCTTGCTGTCTCAGAAAATGCAGCCTCCATGCCAAAGCGCGTTTTGGAGAAATTTCCTGTAAGTCAAATTATCGTGGACGACATTGTTTTTCCCTACATTTCTAGTTTCTAGTTTTTGTTTGTTTCACGAGAAAACTAATGCATTTCCATATCTTCATTTCTCACGATAGACTCAGTAGATATAAACAAGATTGATAAATTGCTTGTGGCTGTCTTTGTATTAAATTTATACACGCATCGGCGAATTTATGAATGTTAAAAAGATTACTCAGTAACAACGAAGACTGTTTTCCAGCGATGGAAGACTGGATTGATTAGTTTTCTTTTCTTTTCTTCTTTTTTTTTTTTTATCGAATCATAAAAGTTACCTTTAAAATAAAGCATTTTATTTTCATAATTACGTTTTCTGTAATTAATTTTTTTTATCAAGAATTTTTCGTTTGAAATTTTTTCTAATTTAAACTCTTTTCCAGAATAAAGAATTTTCCATTTTTCATTTGATTGCTGTTTCGGATTGGATTTTTCTTTCTTGAGGAAGACTTTGAAAGGTTGGGGGTCTTTTGCGTGGTGTGGCATGTTTGACTTTCCAAGAGTTTTAGTGGGTCGCAGCTAGTGCAATGAATTTTGACGCGGGGTGGCTATGACTATTATATTAGCGTATGAGCTATGACCACTTGATTTTTATGCTTATGGGTTGCTTTCAGTTTGGCTTCAATTGGCCTGATATTTATTTTTTTTTCTTTCAGTTGCAGACCCCAGAAATTTGGATGAAACCCAATAGCGACAATTTCTATCAATGTATATCTCGGCCAAGAAAACAAATAAGTATGCTCCAAAACCGGTCAAGCATTTATATATGGCATGACATTATCTTTTCTTTTTATCTTATTGAAATTTGAACTCTTTTTAGGGCCTAAAAAGACAAATGGATATCTTCTAGTTCATGCCAACGGTGGATTGAATCAAATGAGAACAGGGGTGAGTTAAACTAAAGACATTTTTGAACTCTCCATGAAGTTTTTATCCACAATAAACATAATTCTGATTTGTTTTACTGTCGATGAACAGATCTGTGATATGGTTGCTGTTGCTAAGCTAATGAATGCAACTCTTGTCCTGCCTTCTCTTGATCACGATTCATTTTGGACAGATCCGAGGTCTTAAATTCAGTAATTATAGTTGCCATACATGTGTAATTTTTGAGAATTTGTATGAAATCATTTTCATAATACTTGTACAGCACTTTTAAAGACATTTTTGACTGGAGGCACTTCATAGAAGCGTTAAAGGATGATGTTGAAGTCATAGAGTATTTGCCACTTGAATATGCAGGAAAGAAGCCTCTTTTAAAGGCACCTATCTCCTGGTCAAAGGTCTGAAAGCAATGCCATGGAATTTTTTTTTTTTTGATAGACAATGATTTGTTTTAATTCATTTCTATGCTGGAATTACAATGTTCTACTTCATTTCTCTGTTAATTGGAATTACAGTTTACGCCCTTCATTTTCAGGCTAGTTACTACAGAGGTGAGATGGGCTCATTGTTAAAGAAGCATAGGGTGATAAAGTTTACCCACACTGATTCACGCATAGCTAATAATGGCCTTGCGACCTCTATTCAGAAGCTGAGGTGCCGTGCCAATTATGAAGCTCTCCGTTACTCGAAGGAGATTGAGGATCTGGGCAGGATATTGGTCGATAGACTAAGGAATAATAGCGAGCCATATATTGCCCTTCATTTAAGGTGCAGTCCTTATGTTGTTATGCCAGTGAATTTTTATGGCAAAATATAACGAATTACATTAGTCAAGATAACTAATATGAGACACTGTCAAACAGGTATGAGAAAGACATGCTTTCGTTCACAGGCTGTAACCACAATCTTACAGCAGAAGAGGCGGAGCAGCTCAGAGATATGAGGTACAAAGTCCAACATTGGAAGGAGAAGGAGATAGATAGTAGAGCACGGCGACTTGAGGGAGGGTGTCCAATGTCTCCTAGAGAAGCAGCTATGTTTCTCAAGGCTATGGGATACCCTTCCTCTACTCCTATCTATATAGTTGCAGGTAAAATATATGGTAGCAACAGCTTGGCAGCTTTTCGAGCAGAGTTCCCCAATGTCTTTTGTCATTCTACTCTAGCAACGGCAGAAGAGTTAGAACCTTTCAAGGCATACCAGAACCGCCTAGCTGCCTTGGATTATACTGTAGCACTTGAAAGTGACGTTTTTGTTTATACTTACGATGGAAATATGGCTAAAGCAGTACAGGGGCATAGAAGGTTTGAAGGATTTCGAAAAACTATCAATCCTGACAGGTAAAATTAAAATATCTTGCTCTTATTTCTTCCTTGCTAAAACTATTGTTTTTCCTAATATAATGGTTTTCTGTCTTCCTCGTTTTCAGGCAAAATTTTGTCAAATTGATTGATCAATTTGATGAGGGTGCAATATCTTGGGAAGAATTATCCTCAATGGTTAAGAGTTTACATTCCAACAGGCTTGGAGCTCCGTATCTCAGGCAAGCAGGAGAAACACCGAGGCTGGAAGAGAACTTTTATGCAAATCCTTTTCCCGGTTGTGTATGTAACAGGTCCCAGGAGAACTCGAATAACCTGAAATTTGAGCAGTGGGTAAAACCAAGTCTTGGTTCAGCATTACAAAGGTAGAGGCAAAGCACAGATTTGTGGCTCAAGTTGTGGATTATTTGATACCCATTCGCCGAAAGGTTGGCTCTGCCATCGGTGACTGCATCGAGCAGCGGTTGCACAGACAATGGACCGTAGGAGCTGCCGGCAGCTGCAAACTCTTTTGTGATACAAAAGTACATTTCTGTTTAGATAGAGGACTTAAGCAGGAATTTTAGGGAACATAGAAGTAAATTACAATCCTTAGGTGAAGCAGGTTAGTTATGCAGGCACGGACTTTAGTACCATTTGCATATGGAGTAAAAAAAGGTCTCTCATTTATTTATTTATTATATATTAAACACAAAAGAAAAGTTATTCATTATTTCCTTTCTTTCTTTTTTTCTTTCCTTTTTTTTCAATTACAATTGATTGTAATATTACTGGATATAGTGTTAAGTATTTTTCACAGCAAATTCATCTTTCATTTTTGTTATTCCATACAGATCGACCTTTTGAACGTGTATAATTCAACAATGGCCTAATAACGTTAAATTCAGGGGTAAATCCATGTATTTGGCATTGAACACGAGGAAAGAATTTCATTGTCAAAGAAGCAATCCCAAGCCATGATCAAAATTGTTCCGACAAATTCATGTGAGGACTTCTATATTGACGTCAAGGTGGCAAGTTAACTGAGAAATTAGCTAAGAAGGCAAAACAGACCATTATAACTTCACTAAAGTGTTGTCAGATCAAATACCGAAGTTGGCACAAACATAATCATGTTCATGACACACAGTTAGTCTAATATTTAATGCAAGACGCCCATGGAATTAAAAAAGGCAAGAAAGTGGAAGTGGTTAGATAGCTTTAGTCGGTGGTTTATGTTTGCCAGTGCAATTTATATCTTATTCATTTACAAGAATACCATTTATGTTTGCCAGTGCAATTTATATTTTATTCATTTACAAGAATACCATCAATAAAATATATGTCAAAGTCTCGAACATTTTTAGCTAATATAAAGTCATCATCAATGTGGGTAATTGGAAAGAGACTGCCTTTTAAGGTAAGAAATATGGAATCAGTTCCATCATGAACGATTAATGCTTTATGAAATGCACATGCAAATTAAACATGCATAGTTAGGAAGCTATCTCATACTAATTATATATATATATATATATAGCTTTTATCTGTTCATTTTTTTCACATTTTTGAACTTTATGCTTGGTCGGGTGAAATCCTTTCAAACAACATCTGGAAAACTTTTTTCATAGTGTGAAAGCCCTCCCCCTTTTCTTTTAATTTTAACTCTATCACATATTGCTTTGGGGTTGAGAGCCTTTTCACAGTGGATATGAAAAGAAATTTTTAAATTTTGAACCTATTGCATTCAACGAGTAGTCAAGTTTACTTGATAAGAAAAAAATTGATGGAATCAATTAATTTAATTGATTCAGAATCATATATTTCAGCCTCAATTCATGTTCATTCACAATCAAACGTTGAAGTAAAGCTTGCCGTTTCTAAACGAACGCAATTTGGTGAATCCTCAAACTGTAAAAAATTGCTCAAAAAAGCTGTGATTTAATCTCAAGAATAATAATGTACAATGCAATAATGCAATCTTCCATAATTTGCATGAAAGACCCACTAATTTTAGCACCTCAAGATGAAACATAACTGCGGGATAAAGCCCATTGCCCTATATTTTTGAAATCTTCTCTCAATCACAAAATTCCCAAGAGGGGTTACAAAACCAGGCCATTGAGTGGCTGGAAAAAGCTCGGAAACCCCAAATGCATGAGATAACCCCACCAGAGAAACTCATACCATGGATGTTCAGAATCTTGACTCCAACCTACCACATAGAAGGTATATAAACCTGTTCTTTCAAGTTCTGTGTCGCACTTTCAGTAGGGAACCCTCTAACTGCGCCAATTGTCCATTGTGATATAATTCCTGCTGCAACTGCAAAGCGAAGCTGTCTCTCCAAAACATCTTGATTTTCGAACATCTCAGGGTAAGTGGTAAGCTTTCTCATAATAGCAGCTACAATAGCATCACCAGAGCCAGTCCTATCACAAGTGAATGGTGTTATCAGCACATCTTCTGTTCCAACCACAACGCCATCAAATGAAGGGGAGTAATAATGAATCCTAAGTGTTCCATCAGTCACGACCAAAAGCTTAAGTCCATCATGCCACAATGGGGAGATTTCTTCACGGGTATAATGATAGTAATCTCGCCAGTTCTTGGTTTGTTCAAAATTTTCTGCATAATATTGTGGCCTGTAATTCCTTTTCCTCTCATAAAAATCTTCATCTAAGAGAAACTCTAGCTCTCTTCTTGAAACCTCAATAATGTTTGCTTCATTCCAAGCTTTCTTGATAACTTCTCTCGTCTCATCACGTGACTTCCATAAAGGCAGTGGCAAATTCAAATCGAAGAACATAAGCCCTCCAAACTTCTTAGACAATTTGATTGCTCTAAAAAGGGTTGATTGCATAGAAGGAGATGTTAGAACTTCTGAAGTGAAGTGGAAAATCCTAGCCTGCATTAGCCATTATAGAAATAAATAAGCATCCACTCATCAAATCCTCTGCCCAGTATCAACAATTCAGTTCCCCATAGCAGATGGAAAAGGAACATAGCATTTTATATTCCCTATGTGATAATTGTTCTTTCATTCAATAATCAATGCAATGGTGAATGGTTACAGAAGGCAAATTCTGATATTCAATTTCATTTCTATATAGAAAAATTAGGAATCTTTCTATCATGTGAAACACATCAAACAATTCATCTTATATTCTCATTGAATTCAAATGAATATGGAATTCATTTCATTTACAAATGAATTTTATATACAATTTCAAATCAAATTTAATGAATCCTCGAGTTTGATATTTTAGATTATAATGCATAAGATTCATTTCAAAAAAGAGCCAATGCAAAAATTTCTAAAAACTCTCTCTATATATATATTCTTAGAGCTCATTTACAAATTCTTACTTCTTGGCTTAAATAGAACCAATTCTATACAATTAAAAATGAACAAATTCAAAAAAATTTGTTTAAAAATGTTAGCTATCCATCCAAATTCTAAAAAATTGAAGTTAATTAAATGTAGAGAAAACATCCAACAAATGATTGTGATAACCTCTTTGAGCACAGAAAGGTTTAATTCAGAGGTAAGAAGGGAATCCTCAGCGGCCTCTTTCACCATCTCCATCCTCATCTTGCCATCCTCAAATTTAACCTTCATAAAACTACAGGCAGTTTTGACATCCTCATCAAACTTCACAGCTCGCGTTTGCACTCTCTCCTTATTCATCATCAACACCAATTCCTCCCCAAAATCATCGTCCCCGACTTTCCCCATAAACGCCGCCCTGCCCCCGAGCCTAACGTGCGCTATCGCAACATTAGAGGGCGATCCACCTGGTGCCCGCGCAAACTCCGGCGGGTCCCACTGCAACATCTTCCATTGCGAATACATATCCGGGTGCATCTGATCATCGTGCACCCTCACCGAAGGCACAAACTCCTTCTGTGCGGCGCCAAAACAGCATATCAACGGCGGATAATCGTACGGGAAATCAATTCCATCATCGTAATCTTCAATTTCTTCGTCAAATTCCACTACTGATGTTTGCTTACCAGAGTTTGGATGAATATTGACACTTTCAGCTTCGATTTTCTTTGACCGTTTTGTTCTTTTCGTTAATGTTGGAGTGACAGCTGAAGAAGAAGGAGACGTTGATTTCTTTTTGCGACCTCGGCGAGAGGGTTTTGGGGATTCAATAGCTCCGTTGGTGGAATCGCCATCGACAGACGCTTGAGGTGGTTTTAACGGATAATGTAGCTTAAGAATTTTTCCAAAAGGTGAAGGCTTTAGAGAATTCGAAAAGTGATCGTTAGGGTTTAAGACAAACGAGCGAAAGTGGTGAATATGTGGAAGTAGAAGAAATGAAGCAGCCATTGTCTTAGTTCAATTTGCAAGGGTTTATCCAATTAAATCGGGTCGTATTTTTACATTTTTATAATTTATAATTATATCACAAAAAAATCGGATCGTGTCTGGCCGGATCAAGTTAAGAAACAAAACAAAGGATATTTTTTTGAACCGTTGGATCAAAATAATGATGACGTGGTCGAATCAGAAAGAAAAACTCAAAGATCTAATGTTCCCACGTTCTTCTAAACCTTTCCTCCTAGGAACTTTCGAAGTTAATTTCAGCTCTCTCAATCGATAAAGGGTTTTGTTTACGGAGCTGGTCAAGGTTTGGTCTTTACTTCTTTTTCATATTTCTGGTAAGAACTCTTATCATCTGCAACTGTGCCGATATATAAGGCAGAGAGTGATTTTTGTTAAATAAAAAGATAAATACTTTCTTTAATTCTAAGTCTGATAAGATTAATTTTTGTGATTGAAAGTTCAATTTGGTATTAGACTGCAATTTGTTGGATTTTGATTGGGGAATGAAACAATTTGGTTGAATGGTTAGCTTTGGAGATCATCTGTCCTTTAACTTGATATTGTTTCTTTTTTCTTCTGGGGATTTTTGTGTTGGAAGTTAGGTTTCTATTTACATACTCGTTTGCTTCCTTTAAGGTTCTTCATGTGATGCATTAACTGAAATCAAATTTTTGTTTCTTCCCTTTGCAAGAACTTTAGCTTTCATTATGCTAATGAAAAATTAACGATGTTACTTTCTTTTTTCTTGGCGAATTAAAAAGCAAACACTCAAACCACTGGGGCTACAAGTTTCATGATCTTGATGAAATTTTGCATCTTTGAGTTAGAGTGAGGCAGTGTTATAATTGGAATCTGTTATATAAAGTAGGATTATCTAGTTATGACTCATGAATGATGTTTTCGTTTTCGGCTTATTTTTCTGTCATTTGAAGTGGAATAATCTAATTATTGACTGAAGTTTTCACTTTTTACGTTACATCCTGCACGTCTCAATTCTAATTATTGATTCTTTCATTTATTGAATCTAGGTTTTGTTATGAAACTGAGGCTACAAATGTTTTATCTTGCAGAAAATGGGTTTCTGGACTTTGTTGGAAGGTCTTCTGCTTTTTGCAAATGCATTAGCAATACTGAATGAAGATAGATTTCTTGCTCCAAGAGGTTGGACATTGGCAGAACTTCAAGGAAGCAAACGAAATTCAATTAAAGGGCAGATTGTTGGACTCATACATGCTTGCCAATTCATGAGATTACCACTTTTACTTTTAAACATCATCATTATCATAGTCAAGCTCTTCTCTGGCTGAAGGTTGAGCAAGGCAAATTGTGCCATTGCTTCATTCTTGGTATGTGCATTAAACTGTGTACAATAAATCTTGTTCAGTGTTCTCCAATGTCCTATAACCTTTTATAGAAATCTATAATTATTGTCGCCGATATGAATATCTTTTTTTTGTTGTTTTTAGATTTTGTTCATCTTATTTATCAAGATTCATCTGAACATAAATGAATGACTGCTGGATATACAATAATGATATCTATTTATAATTGTAAATCAGAGGCAGCTTTCAAAGCTGATGAGAACAAAATCTTATTACATTGAAAACAATAGAAGAAACGAATTATGATTTATGGGATTCACTCGATTGGAATCATCACCTCATTAGTCCTAAAAGGAGGTAAAGTCCAAGGTGGATTATACCTTGCCAACACAAATTCCCCAATTACCTTGTACCCATCTCTCTCCAAGCTTTTCTGTAGCTTCTCCACCTTCTCCTCCACCACCTTCTCTGTTGCCGCGCCTCTAAACTTCACTACCCCATACTTCCTCTCCCCTTCTTCTTTTATCACTACCCTGTCATCCGTCGGCGTCGGGGCCTCCTCTGCTTTTTTATACTTGGCCGGCAACAAAAACTGCATGGTAACCAATTTTTTCTCTTCTCCTCTTTCGTTGGTCACAACAGGAGCTGTCATAGCTATCTTTTCACTACTAGTTTTAGTTATAACCGGCGCCGTCATGGCTATCTTTTCAGGCTTACTGTTGTGAGGATTACCTACTGCGCCTATGTAATTAGCCAACACCATGAATCCTCCATCTTTGTTGCCTTTTAATTGAGATGGATATGTGTATTCTGCAAGAACTTGTGGTGGGTATTTTCGGATTTCGTATTCTGTAGAAGTTTGGGTTACTTCATATTTTGGGGTTTCAACTGTAATCTTTCCAAGAATCAATCCCATATTGAAGATTGAGATGGCTATGGGGTGTACGTACTCATCAAGACAGGTTACGGAAATGAGTTATTTGAATATCGATATCGATTGAAGGCTGCTTGGAGAAGGGGCAAGGATAATCGTGTGGCAGGAATTTGAGGATATACATGTGGATTTTATTCATCCACGATTCAATCGGAAATGGTGTGCAGTGTGCTGGAGAGTTGTTATTCTTGATGGAAGTTTAAGCCCACTTAATCCAATACTATTTTCATTTTTGGATAAAATAAAAGAAAGCTATATAATTGAAATATGTTGATTTTTGTCACTTAATAAATTGAAAAAGAAAAAAAAAAAAAGAAGAAAGTCTCACCCAGGAAGTAATTGCTTGAAATCAGACCCCTTTTTTTTTTAGTCAAAGTGAGCCAAAAGGAAAAAAAGATCCATGAACTTTGTTTGATTGATCAAATTTAATATTTTTCAATTAGTTTAACCCAGTTAGTTATCCCTGAAAGTTTTAAGGAAAAATTGCTATTACGTTCCTATATTTATCAAAATATTTTTAAATTGCATTTTTGGAAATGATTTTTAAAGTTTGAAGTATTTAGTCCTTCTGTCTAATTTCCTTCAATTTTTCCGTTAGTCAAAAGAGAAAATTTAAAAATGACTAATTGTATTTCAATATATACATGACATGATAATAATTTTCCCAATATTTAATTATTTTACCCGTCTTGTATTCTATAGTTCTTTAATTGCATTATGTTGTTCATTTACCTCATCCGTTGTTATGGGCTTCATTTTGCCATGAGTTTCTATTTGTCATTGATTTCTTGCATTTTCGCTTTTTGGTGTCCGTCGAAAACAGAAATGCACTTCAAACATACAATCTAGTTGCAAAAATGCACATATGCAGCATCCAAACTTGACATTCTACAGTACCAAAATGCAGTTCTGGAAAATTGCATTGACAAAATCTAAGTATTATACATTTGATTTGACTTATTAAGTTCAAAATCTAATTTAATTTGATCTTTCTATAAACTTGTATTATACATTTGATTTAAACTAAGATTAACAGAAGATAATTGCAATACATGCCAACTCACTCGTAAAATAACAACAAAACAGGTACAGCAATAAAGCTTGCAGTGAAAGCAGTAGCAACTCAAACGAGGCCATTTTAAATGGGATAGGATCTCAGGTTCTGTTTGTCGACATCTTCAATTCCAACAAGGAACTTACAGATAGATAACGCAGTTTCTAATTCACATCATTGATCCCAAAGATGAAAATAAGCATCCATAAAAAAAGAAAAAACACACAGCATAGCAGCAACTGGATCTCAGTGTCTGAAAGCTATCTTCAATTCAAATAATTTGCAGACAGATAACGCAGTATATCAATAACATCATTGATCCAGCAAAAGGGCAGATTTCAAAAAACTCAAGCCAAGAAAAAAATGGCAAAAAAAGATAAGAATAAAAAGTTCATATAAATGAAAATAAACAGAAGAGCATCTCAGAGATATAAATTCCCATTAATTTCTTCACTGCAAATCAAAGTGCAAGGATAACGATTTTATATGAACTCATCACTGATGCCCAGAAGAAGGAAAGTGACTTGTCGTTTCGTAATAAAACAAACTAACGATCTACAGAAGCAAATCAGTAAAACGTCCTGCAAAAGAAATTTTGAGCTTCACTTCTGCTTAGCCGACGGATATGTCTACACTTCTTGATCTGAAACCCTAACTGGAATTTAAAGCCTCGATCGGGCTTAACTTATTACCCTGTTTGGCATGTGAATTACACTTATCCCACACACTGGCTAAGGCTACCCTTTGACGAGGATGTGCGCAGACAGAATTCTTTTTTTTTTTGTAAGGGCATACGGAGTTTTCTATATCATGTTATAACATTTTTAATAAAACTAGTTTATTTAGATGATAACTGTGACGTACCTATCAGAATAATCTAAAATTTTTATTCTTTGTGTAAAATCAAAGTATAATTGCTATGTAAAACTAATCAATATTAAATAAAAAACATTTAATAATACTATGAAATTTTTATTTTAAACTAAACAATAAAATTAAATAAGTTAAATAGCAGTATTCTGAGAACCGGACCGATCAATGAATCAGTGAATGTAGTGGTTCATTGAACTGAAGGGTTTAACCGTATTCAATACGGTTCAATCAGATTTTTATATATAATATTTTTAAATATATTTATTAAATAAAATTGAAAGTATAAGAAAAAAAATTTGATATGAAATAAAAAACATTCTCAAATTTGGCTTTTATAAGAAAAAAATAAAAGAATAAGTATATAATTTTAAACAAAAAAATAAAATATTACTAAATTTAATACTGAAAAAAATCAATTAATTACAATAAAATAGAATATTATTTTTCACATTTATATTTAAAGTTGAAAATTTTAATTAATATAATAGAGCCTTAGATTAGAAATAAAAGAGCCCAAAACTAAAAAATTATTGGGCCTAATATTTAAGAGGTCCAAATTTTTAAAAGGCCCACAATTAGAGAACAAAATTCAGATTTAAACCGAACTGGTTTTTAACCGGTCTGGTTCACCGGTTCTTACAGGTTTTTTTCGGTTTTTTAAGCCTTTCGATTTTTTATGTAACTTAGGCCAGACCACAGTCAGTTTTTCAATTAAACCGGTTGAACCGGTCTGTCCAGTCTGGTTTTCAAAACCATATTTAATAGTGTTATTTGTTAAATTTTCAAAAATAATAAATTTATTTAACATCAAGCAAATGTCAAATATAAATTAACTTGCATTAATAATATGTTTTTAATATTTTGCATACAAAAATAATAAATAAAATTAATTTTACATTTCCAATTAAACGCTTCAAAAAAATTTTTAGAGTGAACTTGAGTATACTATTGAGCATAGTTCTGAAAACCATATCAGATTGGCCAGTTTGATCGTGAACCAAATTGTGGTCCGGTTTGGGCTGCGTTGAAAAATCAGACATTTAAAAAATTGGACTGAACCTGTCAAAATCGATCAAAAATAGGCTAAAAACCGCTGAACCGGACGGTAAAAGACTGGTTCGATTTAATTATGGGTATTTTTGAAAAATTATAGGTTTTTTTTTTAATTTGGACATTTTTATTTATTAACCCAAATCCTAATATATTAAGTAAATGAAAAATAACAATATATTTTATAGTAACTAATTTTTTTATTTTAAACTTATTCATATTTTATTTTTTTTAAATTATTTACTTTTTTTTGTAAAATTCAAATTTGAAAATTTTTTTATTTGAGTTCAAATTTTTTTAACCTATATTTTTAATTTTATTTAATAAATATTTTTAAAATATTATATATAAAAATCCAGTTCAACCGTATTGAACCCGGTCAAATTTTCTAGTTCGATGTATTCCTACATTCGCCGGTTCACTGATCGATTCGGTTCTCAGAACACTGCTATTGAGTATGCTATTTAGTTGTTTATTTTACATCAATTTCTATTCTGGCAATCTAAGATTTCCATGTCTATGGAATTTATTTTTTAAAAAAAAACTTTCGATATAATTTTGATTTTAATTTCATATATTTTTCAAAAAAAAGTAAATTTGAGAATAATTTCTTTTCCATTTTGTACGAAGAATTTAAAATTAAATAGTGAATTCAAATTTTCTTTCCATTTTTAATATTATATAATTAATAAAAATTAATTTTTGATATTTAATTATGAATTTAAAATTTATAATTAATCATAAGTGAATTTCCATATTTCATTATTTATTTAATTCTATATTGAATAAAGTTATCTTTCCACGTTTAATTAAGAATCAAAAATTGAATAGTTATTTGTCTTTTAATTTTTATTTTGAATATTACGAAAATTGACTTTCCAGGGGTAATTAAAAATTAGAAATTGCACATTTAATAAAAAAATAAGCTAATATTTTTTATTTTTCATAGAACAAACCAAGTGCAAATCAGAATGCGGGTTCAATTGTATTTCTATCCTCCCATTGAACTTGAACCAACCTATGAATTGTCAATTTTAATTCAATTCTTAGAACGGGCCATTCTAAACCAATTATGATTTATAAAAAACGCGGAATGCTTATATTTAATGATGAGTAGTATTTTATATGAGGTGTGTTGTATATTGGATATGCTTATTATATATTTATCTTTTATCTATATAATATTAAAATATAAGTTTTATTTTAATTAAAATACATATAAATAGTTAATTTGTATTACATTTTACTATAATAATTAGTTGTAATGTTATTTCTTATGTATTTAATTATATTTTTATATAATAAAGTGGTGTTAGACACTAAAAAAAAGAGAGTAAAGGGGACGGGAATTTGGAACAATCAATATTATTTGTTCTCAAAAATACTAATCCATCAAGATTAGGAGACAATTTAAAAAATTGTCTCATTTTATTATATTAAGTTATAAAGGGGACAATCGATCTTAATTATAATAACTTATTAATATTTTAATTAGAAATTAGGACGATAATTGTGCCAATAATAAAGGACAATTTACTTCCCCAATACTCAAGACAAATACTATCCTTAATGTTGAGAACGAATGATGTCTCATATGGAAGATGAGACGACTGGTGTCTCCATTATCAATGACAACTATTGTCATAAATTTTGAGGACAACTGATGTCTTATATATGAGATACATCTAATGTCTTGTATATTATGCACAATTATCGCAATTAGTTTTGGAGACGATTGACGTCCTATATGTATGAGATACAATTTATGTCTCGTATACTAAAGATAATTGTTGTCATCAATTTTAGTGATGATTGACGTCTTATATAGAGGAGATAACTTTTGTCTCATATACTAATAATAAGTATGTCATATATTAAAAAAAAGAAATTAAATATTAACTATCGGTTGGTCCAATGGGATGAAGTGCAAAATCTTTGGTATTGTAAATGAAATAAACTGGATTTGGAGAGTCCCGTAATAGCCCTCTGCAGAACCCAACATCACCAGAATCTAAATTAATCAGTTGTGCTCGTGAAAGAGAAGTCCTAGGATGAGTACCTTCTATGAGGGCTTTTTATTTCATTTATAAGATAATTTTGGGGACGATTAACGTCTTATACAGAAGGGACAAATATTGACCACATTTTTAGACACAATTTTCATCTCAAATTAGAGGGAGGATGTACGACTCTTAAATTAGGAACAATTATCATTCACCGAAAACGGGACGATTATCGTCCACTGAAAAAGGGACGATTTATCAAAAATCATCCCCTATAGAATAGGGTACGCTCGTATAGAGGACGCTCGATGGGGACGATTTTAATTATCCCCAAAGGTATAGGGGACAATTTTTTTAACTTAAGGAGAAGATTTTGAACGTCCCTTAAAATAGGTTTTTTTGTTCTAGAACAAAGTTTAATCCAATTTATAGACCTAATTAATCCCTAAATCAACAATTCATTCAATCCTCAACCCCCGTCCTCAACTCAAAATCACAATTTATATATATAATTATGATGAAAAATAATAATAACTTATTTTTTACTGCTAGGTAAAAAAAAGAAATGAGAATATAATATGAATTGATAATAAAAATCACTATGACTACAGTCGCAATATATTTATCCAGTGTATCAGATAAGGGAATATGAATATATGCACATATACACAAATTCTTACAACCTCAACAGGTAATCCGAATAGAAATATATAGTTATAGTTTTTTTTTAATTTTTTAAACATTGTTTTCTTTTAAGTCAAATAGATTTAAGATAAAATAGAAAAATATCAAGAAAATTAAAAATAATTAATCATCAATAGGTTGTTTATTTATTGCAATGGAAATATAGATTTGTTACTAAATTAAAATGATAGCAGTTACAAATTATTCAGTAATAAAAAAAATAAAAATATATAAAAAGAAAAATATTAATAAAAATAATATATTTTTTCTTATTTTTATCTCTGTCCTAAATAAAATATTATATATTCTATTTAAAATTTATTTTTTAAAGAACATATCCAATCAAATCATATAAATAAAAAAATATTAATAAAAGGATATATTTTATTTCTTTTTTATTCGTATCCTAAAGGAATTAAAATATTTAATAAATAAAATATAAAATAATTTTTAAATGTCCCATTATGATACATATTTATTAAAAAGTAAATTTAGTAAAGATAACTTAAAATTTTAAAATGTTTAATTATTTATATGTATTTATTTAAAAAATATTTGATGGCCTGAAATAATTTTACGGACTATACAATAAGGAATAATCTTGCACTCATCAAATTGGTGAAAACATTCATACTCGAGTGCATTCAAACTCGAAAACTCTCAACTATCACACAAGTGAGAAGTCAATCAGATAACATATAATTGATTAAAAAATAATTTTTATAAATATATTCAATCAATTAAAATTATAATGATTAAGGTTATTTTAAAATATTTTAAACTTCACCAAAGGCACCGTAACAAATCTTATTATTTCTCTCTATTTTGATATTTGCATATAGTGTAGATAGATAGCCAAAAAAATTATTAAGACAATAAATCAAGAAAAAAGAATTGCAATATAATCGTCGGACTCTTTCTCCAAGTATACTTGATGATGTAATTTCAACAATGGAATGTATACATTTTATGAATTTGCCAGATTCTTTTATGCCGTTAAGAAAAAATAGACCACAATCCGTGAACTTGATGATTCCATCATGAGTCATGATCCCAATTCCATCATTTAGAAGACAAAAATATCATCATTTTCAGTAGTAATATAAATCAAACCATTTGATTTTATTCCGAAAATATCTTTTAAATTCATGAATTACGTTCTTTCAACGCTAAAAGAACCGACCTGATAATTTCATTTGATTTAAGGGGAGCGGGCTAAATTATGATCCTTAATCAAATTATTTATGGCAAGTGTCCAATAGGCAATAGCTTAACGGTCATTTATTAATAATAGCTGTTATTATTCAGCTGTAAGGCATTCTGTCCCAATTTAAATTTCATATTAAACAGTTATTTCACACGATTCACAGCTCATGTTCACCAATTCAAAACGAAACCACAACAACGCCGCTTCACCATTCAAATCTAACCGTTAAAATCAATCTTTCTATAAAAATCCATTTGTCCTCATAACGCTTTCCCATCTCTGCTTCTCTCTAATATCTTCCCTCTATTTATTCTCTGTTCTTCGTTTCCCTAAAAAATGCGTGAAATTCTTCACATCCAAGGAGGCCAATGTGGCAACCAAATCGGAGCAAAGTTTTGGGAGGTGGTTTGCGCCGAGCACGGCATAGACGCCATCGGCAAGTATCATGGCGATTCTGAACTTCAGCTTGAAAGAGTTAATGTTTATTACAATGAAGCAAGTGGGGGCAGGTATGTCCCTAGGGCTGTTCTTATGGATCTTGAACCGGGCACCATGGATAGTTTGAGAACTGGTCCTTACGGACAGATTTTTAGGCCAGATAATTTTGTTTTCGGTCAATCTGGAGCTGGAAACAATTGGGCTAAAGGGCATTATACTGAAGGTGCAGAATTGATTGATTCTGTTCTTGATGTTGTTCGTAAAGAAGCAGAGAATTGTGACTGTTTGCAAGGTGGGTTATCTTTTCTGTTTGAAATTTCTTTAAATTAGTGTCTTTTTTCAGTCTGGATTTTTTTTTAATTGGACATTTATTGTTTGAATTGCAGGATTTCAGGTTTGTCATTCTTTAGGAGGAGGAACTGGGTCTGGTATGGGCACTCTTTTGATTTCTAAAATCAGAGAGGAATACCCAGATCGAATGATGCTTACTTTCTCTGTCTTTCCATCTCCTAAGGTCTCTGATACAGTTGTTGAGCCTTACAATGCTACTCTTTCTGTTCATCAACTTGTAGAAAATGCAGATGAATGTATGGTCCTTGATAACGAAGCTCTTTATGATATCTGCTTCCGTACTCTTAAACTCACCACTCCAAGCTGTAAGATTATGGTTTCTTTTTATTATTGCTATTACTATTATTATTTTTGTGATTTTGTTTTTAAGAACTCAATACTTAGCTCATGTGGGAAAATTTGATTTTTGTTGTTTGCTGCAGTTGGTGATTTAAATCATTTGATTTCCGCTACCATGTCTGGAGTTACATGCTGCTTGAGATTCCCAGGTCAGCTTAACTCTGACCTAAGAAAGCTTGCCGTGAACCTCATCCCCTTCCCCCGGTTACATTTCTTCATGGTGGGTTTTGCTCCTCTTACCTCCCGTGGCTCCCAGCAATATAGTGCCTTGACTGTCCCAGAGCTAACTCAGCAAATGTGGGATTCAAAAAACATGATGTGTGCAGCAGATCCGCGCCATGGCCGTTACTTAACTGCCTCAGCCATGTTCAGGGGGAAAATGAGCACTAAAGAAGTTGATGAGCAAATGATCAATGTTCAAAACAAGAATTCTTCCTACTTTGTAGAATGGATTCCAAATAATGTAAAATCAACAGTTTGTGATATCCCTCCAACGGGCTTGAAAATGGCATCCACATTCATTGGGAACTCGACATCAATTCAGGAAATGTTTCGCCGTGTGAGCGAGCAGTTCACAGCCATGTTCAGGAGAAAGGCTTTCTTACATTGGTACACTGGAGAAGGTATGGATGAGATGGAGTTTACAGAGGCAGAGAGCAATATGAACGATTTGGTTTCCGAGTATCAGCAATACCAAGATGCCACAGCAGAAGAAGACTATGAAGAGGAGGAAGAGGAAATTCATGACATGTGATATTGACAGGAAGAAGACTACTGCACATATATAGTGCTTGCCACCCTCTGGCAATAAAATGGGTTTATGCTGGACAGGACAGATTCGTTCAGGCCTTACCATTCATTGGAGACTGGTTTTGGGTTTTCATGTAATTGAACTTCTGCGTACAAAGGGAACATGGATTGTTAAACAAGGCCTTATTATGTTTGGATATACACCTTGTTTAAAGATATAATACAAATTGAGCTTTCTTTTATTTCCCCTCCAACTCTTACATTCCTATACGAACATTATCAATTGGCGCTATTCAACAGAATGGCTGCATTAGCATCTTCCTCGTATAAATTAGTTGAAATGTTTCTAGCATTTACAATCAAACATTTATAATAAGCTTTAAGACAAAATGATTTGGAATAAATTTTAAATCTGGTATCGGTTGCTATAGACACTGAACAAAACCAACAAAACCTAAGATGGTGAAATTTATACACAAATATGAAACAATCATTTGAATTGAGCAACTGAGCTCGACAGGTGGGATTCAAGAAGAGGAAAATATGAAATTGAATGTTCCAATCATTAGATAAATATGTAACAAAACCTACATCTGAACAATTGATCATCAGTTACAGCAACATATCAAAACCTGCAAATACAAAAAAGAGAAAAAAAATGAAAAGATCACGAATTTACAATACAAAACATCCAAAAGAACCTCCAACTCAAACCACTACTGCTTGCCATCTTCGACAGCTTTATCTAGACCTACATTGAACTTCTTGTATTGAAAATCCAAAGGGTGCACAGAGCATTCCTCTGGCACCACAGGCACCGGCCGCCTATTACCAAAGATGGTCCAAAGATACAAGACAATAAATGCACCAAGAGCTCCACAAGCAGTACCAAAGATCATTGCAGCAAGAACTGTCAAAACACAAGCATTCCGCTTGTGAATTACCACAGGTTTCGCCTTTTTAGCAAAAGCCTGAGGATCCAATGGCTCAGAATGCATCCATTGAGGAACATGCCTCAGCTCAAAGCTCCACGAATATATAAAACATTCCTGAGAGGAATTCCCATTTGATGAGCTCAAGCCAATAAAAACTTTCTCATTATTCCACAGTTTTGATGGGTCAATTGGGTGAGAGAGTAATGGATCAGTTGGCTTTATATCACCATATTGACTCAACCGAACCTCTAATCTCTTTGAACCTGCTTCATAATCAATCCACGAATTCAATCTTTTCCCATTATTCAACACCAAATTAACAGATGAAGCATTTTTCACCTTAACTGACACAAAACCACCCACATCAATTCCTACATGGTTTCCATTCACATCACCGTAGTTATCATCCCTCCTTGTATCAAATTCAACAGCAACAATTTCAGAATTACTCTTTTCTGATCTTAAAGAAAGCCCAAATGGGACATTATATTCAAAAGCACTTATATTAAAATCATCAGAAAGCATAACGAAAGCCAAACCATCTCCATTATCAGGCGACATCAAAAAAGAAAAATAAGTCGAAAAAGAAACCGAATTCACAGGGTTACCTTCGACAAGCTTAATGGGTTTCTTATACATAACTCGCCCGGCGCTGGAACTCACTGAGCGAGTCAGTTGAAGCACAGAACCATTATTAAGAGCATTTGCTGCATCACCATAAAGAGCAATGTCGGAGTCAAAGCTCGGATTTTTCTCGAAACTTCGGAAAGAAAAGAAGGAATTTGGATTTGCAGATACCATTTTGAGGTGGAAAAAGAAATTTAGAGCTATAAAGCAAGGAGAAATGGAGAAAACGGCCATGGCCGAATTAGGTTTAAGCTGAATCTGGGTTAAAGTTGGGTTTTTCTGTGGTAGTCTAGGGTGTCTGAGATGAACCCATTTTCAGGTTGGTATTGGTGAAGAAGTATATTTCTTTTTTCTTTTTTCTTTGTTCTTTTGCCTTTTAGAAAACAGAGGAGGAAAGTAAAGAATAAAAGGGGGAGGTTGAGTTGGGGGTTGTGAAAATTAAATACGTTTACTGGTTTCTGCAACTATCTCATTCACTTTCTCTGAGTGGCTGCTGACTGAGGGAATATTATATAGGACTTTTTGCAAACATGCCCTTCAATTTTATCAAATTTGCAACTAAGCTTTATTTGGATGAATATAAAATTTGAGTGGATGTAAAATAAAAAGTGAAAATTTATTAAGATTATCAAAATCTCTTATTTAGATTGAGGTAAAATATAAAAGATTTATACTTATTTTAACTTCAGTTTTGAATAGTAAAATTTTACACTTTTTATTTCTCTTCCAAACAAAGCATAAATCTTGTTAAACAAGACATGCTAAGTATTAAAATTAAACTATCTATGAAGAGTGATTTAGATGATAAAATAATTTTAAATTCAAAAAGCAATGTTAGCTCTCTTGTATAATATTTAAATATCATATTTAAAAAATAATTTATTTTAAAATATTTATCACGTTCGTAGTTTTAAGAAGTAATAATTTTTTTTCATGTTTATATCAATAATTATTATGTAAATTTAATATTTTTTAGAGAATTAATATTAAATTAAGGATAATAAGTCAATTTATTATAATTTAGATAAATTTAATGATTTTTTTAAAATATAAAATTTTAAATGTAAAAAGTACTATGAAACAAAAATAATATTTATAATATTAGATGTTGCATCCTTAATAATGCATTTTATAAGAATAAAATAGTCACAAGTTTGAAAATGATACTAATTTTAAACTAAAAAAGACACATAAATACTCCATTCATTCCACTTCAACAGCAAACAAAAGAGGCATTTCATCTTGTCCATTTTAATTATTTTTTCAATTCTACCCATATTTATTTGGTGTCATTTATTTTTATATTACTTTTAAGAAAGGTAATTTAGATATTTTACTATATATTTTTAAAAAATCAATAAATTTTAATTATTTTCTTAATCTTTATAAAAGAATAAATGTTGCTATTAAAATAATAAGCACGATAATAATCGGTTATAATCGCTCTAAAAAATGAGGACCAAGTTGAATCTTTGAAAATTACATTTGTTAGAAGGTTAAAACATGTTATATACAGTATTAAAATAATACTTTTTTTATTTCATTTTATTTATATGATTTGACAAAAAATATAAATTAATAATTTAATTAATAAAAATTATTTTATCATTTTTTACCTTTATTGAGATATGACAAAAGTCCTTTACTTAATAAAAAAAAAACTACAAAAATTATTATAAAAAAAAATTATTTATATATCTAAATTTGAATAATTTTAAAATATTTTAGATCATTAAAAAAGAAATAATCAATAAATAAAAAGAGAAGGCGGGAGTAAATAAAAATAAATGTTACTAAAATTTTCTAAGTCTAATTTTGTCTCTTTTTAGTCCATTCATGCACTTGGATTCTGCAAAATGTGGACCAATCACATGGCGAGTAAGTGGATTTTATTTTATTTTATTTATTTTACTTTTTTTTTAACCTTTTCTGTTGGGTTTTCAGAAAGGAGCACTCGAAAAGCAAAGCACAAGAGGACCACTGACTTAAATGCGCAGTGGGTGTGTTTTTTTCATTTTTTTGACAAATGACACATCGACCTTCTTGGCTAAAACCGACATGATATAAAATAATTAAAGAGATGGATAGATGGTGGGTTGTGTTGTGCACTGTGCCTACTTTAGCAATCTCTTTCCAAGCAAAAACTAATGTGCGCGTGCTTTTGCGTTCATGGTGGAAATTAAATAGTACTGAAAAAGTAAAACTAAAATTAATTAATAGTAGTAAAAGACAGTGAGCTAACAGTAAATAAAATACGCTGTCCCTTTAACGAACCTTCCGTTTCTTTAATTTATATTAACGCTAGAATCCGAGTAATATTAAATAATAAAATAATATTTTGTAATATTATTTAAAAATAAATAAATTATATAATAAAAGAATCATAAAATACATTATAAAAATTAAAATATGCTGACAGACAGTTACAATATTAATATATGTATTTTTAAGTATACTGCAAAATATTCTATTAAAATATGCAATAATAAAAATTATGCATGATGTAATTTAGAGATATCAAAATGAATTGACATGATGTAATTCGCCTAAATCATGATACAAGTAGATCAATACGGCCACGACCAATTTAATAATTGTGTTAAGTTTGTCAACATGAACACAATTCAAAAATTAGATAGGTAAGACGAATATGATTTATTTAACTTGCTTGATATTATAAACACATTAAATTGTATTGATCAGTAGATAACCTGTATAATCTGCTTAATATCATAAATAAGATAAATGAGTCATGTTGACTCGTATATGATCCATTTAACCTACTTATAATATTTTTAAATTTTAACCTATTTAACTCCAAGCATATTTAAAAATAAATTTAAATACATAAAATGCATAAATTATTCAATATTCATAACTAAAATAAAAAGGTAATACAATAATAGAATTTAAATAAATTTTATTTTGAATATTTATATCTAACACTAAAATTACATCTTTACTTTTAAAAAAATGGATCACTCACCTAATCCGTGTGTTATCCCCGACACGACATATTTATATTCATGTTATAAATGGGTGACTGACTTATGACACAAACTCGTTTATCCTCAATCCTAATTCATTTATTTCGCTTGTTAGGTAAATCGTGTTCATATGTCATGACCGATTTGACACTCTTATATGACCTGCATAAAAAATTCACATACACTGTTAATATATTTTTCAATAATGATAATAATTTTAAGAATTTAACTAATTATATTGAATTAAGAAATTAAGTATTTTTATTTTTTGTTTATGATTGAAATAAAAAATAAAGTATTTTTTTATTTTATATTTATGATTTATTGTAAATGATTGTTTATTTATTTAAAATATTAATATATTATACTTATTTAGTAATATGTTTTCTAAGTATGTGGATGTATTATATTTTTTAAAAATTGTCGTATAGCGTATGTTTCTGTATCTGGTATCCCGTGTGCATACAATATAGTTCCTGATATATTAAACTATTTCATATACCAAGTTAATCAATATAAATATAAAATAAAATTTTTAGTAATAAAAAATTTTCATTATTAACTTTTTTTTAAAAATAAAATTAATAGATAAAAGGAGTACGGAGAGTAAAGAATTGAAATTCATAGTCAATTTTTTAATGATCAACTATTATAAAATGTAGCTCTAAAGGGAAAGACGAGTTTATTGATGAACAGAGAGTAAAAAAATGACTTTACCGACCTGTTGAACAGTGTGCGTGTTTTGTCTTTGAGTTCCGGTTCAGATACGTATCTTTGAGTAAAATTCAATCTTTTCTCTTTGGTCATTGATCTCTCCCGAGACCTTGTGCGTGTTTTAATTAATATCCTGTGTACGACTCATCTAGGATTGTATTTGTAGGACCCATGGGAGCATTTAAGGGAGGTGATCTGTTTATTGAAATGGGAATCAAGGAGCATAAGCTTCATTAGTCTATGGTGGTCTGGTGCTCTGATTTAAAAATTTAAATCTGGAATGCCATAAGTCGTGATTTCAGGGTGGACCCACCATAGAGGACTCAGTTTGGTTGTATGTGATTGGCCCGTGGGTTAAATCTTAATTCGTGAACTATGTCTCTATCAAAAGTAGTCAATTTCTTGTATTCTATTTACAATAGATCCTGAAAGTTTTATGTTTTACATTTTGTACCTTATTGTATGTAACTATTGTGCTGAAGATTATAAATAGGAAGTGTTCACATGCTAATAATTAAACTTTCAACTTTTACTTTTATAGTCAAACACTTTAATTTATAAAACGAGATCTATTAAATTTTTTAATTTTTAAAATTATTTCTTTGAATAATTTAATTTGTAAAATTAAATTAATTAAACAAATTTTAAAAAGTTAAAATTTATAAAAATCTTCGTCACAAAACTCACGTAACCCTATCAAGTCATATTTTATAGGTAAAAGCCAAAAATTTAAAAATTATTGATATTAATATCAAAAGGTATGTAATATTGTTAAAATTTATAAATTAAAATGCACGATAAGTCATCTGCAAAGTTCAGGTACCGCAAAATTAAAATTGTAATTCAAGGATGAATTTTTGTATTCTACCATTAAATATCTCTGTTTCAATTATTATTTTAGATTGTATTGATTTTCAACTGCTCATGAAAACAGGTAATAAAGTTTTTTCTGAAACTAAAATATATTATTGTACTTGTTTAAAAGAATATTAAAAAAAAAAAAGAAAAGAAACATTCACTTAGTTTTAGCAGTATTGTGCACTTTCAATTGTGATTGTCTGGAAGTCCAAAACAAGTAGGACACAAAGTTTTGTGGCTCCATTGTTGAACAACAGAGGGTGTGAGGTACAAAATAAAGCTGGATCTCATTTCAATGGGATTACCTACTTTCCTCCATTCCATAAAAGACAAAGTTCAGAAGCATGAGAAGTGACTTTCATGAGTATTGAAGTTGAAACATTGGACCACTCGCTCAACCAGTTGTGACCTCTACAGTCTGCTTGATTTAACCCCCCACTCTAATTTTTGGTTGGTAGTTAGGGGCCCTTTAGCTTCCTTTCAAGTCTTGCTCAGCATTAAGCTACATCTCCTTCCTTGATGTAATTGAAATTTCAGCTGAGCTGTCTCTATTCTCTAGAGGTGATCTTAGTATTAATACAAGAAACCTGGTTACAAAGTTATTGGTCTAACATTAGCTATTGGTTTGAAGATTGTTAAAAAAATTAAATCACTCTTATCTCATATTCACAAATGTTTTTCTTTTTTAAATTTAAAGTGTTAGTAAATACATTGTTATCAGAATATTTTTGCAAATGATTCCTGTGATCAAATATTGAATCCGCAAAATTCTATGAAATTCGATACTATTAAACAGGGCTAAAGAATTGAATTGTGGTAAATGGGTAGGAGGTGATTTTCAAATAGTAAATAATTGAGGTAATTTATTTGATCAAATTAAAACCTGAGGACTACATGGCAAAAAATTATCAAATTGGCAGCAAAATTATTGCCCCAAAGAACGAGATGAAGCTATGGAGAAAAAGAAGACAGCCATTATTTTTCGAGCTATAGTGCAAAGGAAAGATAATTAAGTGTGGCCCATCCTGAGGATGCTTTATCATTGTACGTAATTATTTGTTCATACAATTTTATATTAAAATCAATTTTCAATGGTTATTTATTTATTTTCTAGTAAGTACATTTTAAAATATATTAGCTGTAACATATTTATTCGATAGTAATTCTAGCTCTGCATTAGCGATAGTAAATAATGAGCCTTATATAATTGTAACTCTCACGCAGTAATCAATACATTAACATTATTCAATTTTACTTTTCTCTTTCATATTACTTTTGCTCTCATTCTTTTCATGGTATCAGAGCAAAAGGTCGATCTACATTGATTCTTTCTTGAAGGATTATTACTTCAATCAATTCTATTTCTTCATTTCTTCGAAGAATTTCTTGGTGATTTTAAAGATGGTGCAGATTGATGAAGCAAATTTAACTACTGAAGGTTCTGGTTGCAGAAACCCTAATTCTTCTCATACCAATTATGGAGATCCTTTGAGTCTTTAGAATTCGGACAATCTGGGAATAATATTAGTCTCTTCTGCTTTGATTGAAAGTAATTACAAAACTTGGAGTAGGGCTATGAGGATTGCTTTAGGTGCAAAATGCAAGTTAGGTTTTATAGATGGGAAAATTGAGATTTCAATTGAAGGGTCTGTTGGTTTTAAGCAATGGCAAAGATGCGATTTCATGGTCACATATTGGATTCTCAATTCTATTTCTAAGGATATGGTTGATGCATTTCTATATACTACAAATTCGAAAGAATTGTGGGATGAACTCGTTGAGCGATTCGGTGAGAGTAATGAGCCAATGGTTTATCAAATTCAGCAGAATATTGCCTCAATTTCATAGGCAAATGCTTCAATCTCTATGCATTACACGAAATTGAAGAAACTTTAGGATGAACTAAATAGTATTGATCATATCCCTATCTATACCTGTGGGACTGCTTCACACTTTGTTGCTTTAGCAAATAGAGACAAATTGCTACAATTTTTAATAGGGCTTAATGACAGTTATGATTAGGTTCGAAATCAAATCTTGATGATGGATCCTTTACCTAGTGTCAATAAGGCATATTCTATGGTGCTTCGGCTTGACTCACAAAGATTGGTTTCTTCTACTCTAAATGATTCAGTTGATAATGTTGCATAATTGCTAGGGGACCTTACGGTTATTCCCCTAATTACAGACGGTTTAAGAATAATTTTCAGAAAGGGCTAAAGCATTGTGACTATTGTAACAAAGATGACCATACTAGAGAAAAATGTTTCAAAATCATTGGTTTTCCTGAGAATTTCAAGAGCTTCAAAGGGAAATCTGGTTCTCCACATAATTCTAGATTCACTGATTCTTCTCATGGAGTTGTAGCTCAAATTACTGCTCCAGCTCCAACTCCTTTGGATGCATCTATTCCTGATGATCATTCATATCCAAATTGGAGTAATTCTTTGGAAAATTCCTTAGCTAACTCTCTTCATTAAGAAATGTTGAAATTTATGAAAGACAAATCTATTTGTTCTGAAGAAAGTAGTTTAATTGCACCTGCTGCCAATTTTATTGGTATTGAATCTACTCTCCTTAAATATTATCATCTGTCAGCTTTATCTAGTGAGGGTTGGATTATAGATTTTGGTGCCACTGACCATATGTCCCCTGATTCATCTCTTTTTCATTCTTTGACATTTCTTGATTCATCTATTCCCATTTGTTCGCCAAATGAAACCATTTGTCATGTTACTCAAACAGGTTCTGTTTTTATTCAATCTGATTTTATTTTGCTTAACAATCTATACCTTCCTGAGTTTAAATTCAATCTTTTATAAGTTAGCAAACTTTTATTTGATAATAATATCCTTGTAATTTTTTCCACCATTTGTTGTCTTTTTCAAGACCTATTGACTGACTCAGTTGTAGCAGTGGGCAAGCTAAATGGTGACCTCTTTAAACTTAATAATACTAATTTTTCTTCTTCTTGCATTATTTCTTATCTTACTAAACTTAGATCCATTCCCTTTGTAAATACCATGTTCTCTACTTGGAAGTTAAATAAAAAGCACCATTTTGTTTTCAATTTTGTCTTTAAACCTACTTTTCCATTTGGCATTCTAGATTAGGTAACTCTTCACATGATAAACTTGAGCATATTGATACTTTGAAATCTGTGGTAGATAAAACTCATGTTTGTCTCATTTGCCCTCTTGCTAAGCAAACTAGATTGACTTTTCCTAAAAGTTCTATACAAATTACTCACTCTTTTGCTTTGATTCATGCTAATATTTGGGGCCATACTCTGTTACCTCTATTTCTGATGCCAAATATTTTTTAAACTTAGTGGATGACTACTCTAGAGCTACTTAGACCTTTATGATGCAAACTAAGAGTCAATGTTGTTCTTTAATATCTTCTTTTCTCAACCAAGTGGAAACACAGGTTTAGTCTAAAGTTCAAGTTTTTAGGACAGAAAATGGATCTGAATTCTTAAGTACTCAATGTCAATCTCTTTTTCTTTCCAAAGGTATAGTTCATCAAAGGTCTAGTGTTTACACACCTTGCAAAACGGGGTCATAGAGAGAAAACATAGGCATATTCTTAGTATAGCTGGAGCTTTACAATTTCAGTCTTCTCTCCCTAAATCTTTTTGGTCTGGATGCATTTCGACCGCTACTTACCTTATTAATAGGTTACCCATGGTAGTTCTTGGTTGGGTTTGTCCTTATAATAGGTCACATGGTAAACTGCCTATTTACAATCACTTAAGAGTATTTGGTTGTTTGTGTTTTGCTACCAACACTTCTCCTCACAAAGATAAGTTTCATCCTAGAGTAATCAAATTTGTTTTTCTTGGTTATTCAAATTGTCAAAAGGGTTATAAATTGTACAATCTCACTACTAAATGAATTTTTGTTAGTAGAGATATCTATTTTGTTGAAAATCAATTTCCTTTTGGACATGTTAATCTAGTCTCTATTCCTAATGTTTCATTACCAAATGTTCCCACTACTTCTTCGCTACCTTTTTCACCCATTTCTTCTTTACAAAATTTTCCTTCTCCTGTGTATGTTCGTAATCACAATTCTATCACTCATTCTCCTATTGCATCTACATATGATATTCCATCACCTGCTCATTCTCCTGTTGTTACTGTAACACCCGCCGCCCAATCCTGGAGAATTAGACGACGGATGCCACATTCGGTGCCGGAGCACCACCTTATCTCACTTACTAACTCTATATCGCATATTAGAAGTGATTAGATTTTCATAAAGAGGCAAGTAATTAAAAATTTAAAAATAGAGTTTAAAGAAATTCATACGAAAATTTCGCAAGAGTTTTCCCTAAAAGTTAATTTGCCATACAAAGAAAATATACACACTTCCAATATAACTTCTCCAAACCCCAAAACTTCAATTCAACTCAAATCATTAGCAAGCACCTCTAAATAATCATTCATATATTTAGATTCTATCATCAATATTATAACCCATTCATTTCAGATGTAAT
>CANUEX010106114.1:0-46302 GCA_948099535.1 Jatropha multifida
AAAATGTCATAATATGGGATTACTATTCCGATAGTCAAATGATAATAGGGATGGATTGTGATAGTTTAGGCTTACTACGGGCCTCGGGTGCCTTAAGCTTACCTAGGTCCTAGTGCCGGTCCGGCCCACGGTTTTGGGTCGTGACAATTTTATTATTCAAAATGTAAATATATATATATATATATGATTTAAAACTAGTGTTATTTATTTAATTAATTAAAATGTGTATTATTTGAATACACCGTTATAATAATAGTAGCATTTTAAATAAATTAAAGGTGGGGGTTTGAAACTAATAATATAAGACAAAGTTAAAAAAATAAAATAATAATAAAACACAAAAAAAGGGAAGAAGAGTTAACACCCTCTTTCTCTCTCCCCGCTCCACTCCTCCCGACACTACCCCTCTCTCCCTCTCCCCTTCCATTCCGACCACCCACGACAAGGTTGAGGCTGCGACCGACACTCCAGATGACGCCGACCTCAGCTCCGGCTTCCTCTCCGTTCGAACGAAACTTCTTCAGCGCAAGGCACCTCCTCTCTTCGCGACGCGACTGTCTCTCTTAACAATCGCAATTCTCTGAACTCCGGCGGGACTGGATCACTGTTGACGACAACAGCAGGCTCTAGTGAGTCAAAAATCCACTACATCTCCTTCGGCTTGTGTAATTTTATGGATTTAAGCTTAGATTAAGAGACTTAGAGTTAGTTTTTGATTTGTATAAAATTGGGCATTTTGATAAAATTAGTCCATGAATGACAAAGATTTGGGGATTGAGTTGTATGTGAGAATCCAAACATTTTGATGTTAGGTTAATAAATTTTTGAAAAAAAATAATTTTCGGCCACTGTCTGTGGCGATTTCGGCGGCGGCGACGGTGAAGCTCCGGCGAGAGGTTGAGAGATAGAATGCTTCCCTCGACACGGTGAGCACAACTGTATAATTAGAATTTTCATTCGAAGGTTAGTGCTTATTTTATACATTAATTTAAATATTTATGAAATTTAAATAAATGAAATTTTTATTGAGTAATTATGGTTTTAATTAAATATAATTGTGAAATATGTTAATCTGAAATTAGTCGAGTAAATTGGTTTTCGAATGGAAATTTATTATATATTTAATGACTAGGTAAGGTTGAGTAAATTAAATTTAAAATGAAGAATGTAGTGCTTAGAAATGCATTTTTGCCTTAGATTGAGTTAGGAATCAAACTTGAATTTAGTTCATGTAACAAGGACTAGTAAATTGAATTATTAAATAAATTGATTTGATTTTGATTACAAATATGAATTTATTTGGTAGTTAAATATTAATGGTGTATTGATATATATGATTTATATATATGTTTGATATATAAGCTAAATTATGATCATGAATGATAATTATAAGTTGTAATTGATGTTGTTGAATGGAGGATGGGAAAAATTTTGTTAATGGTTGCAAGTGGATTTGGGCTGTGGTTTGATGTTTCTTTGTGTATTCTTTTGATAATAGTGATAGTTCCATTTATAGAGGAAATGTTGCCGAAATTTTATTAATTATAAATGAGTTGTTAATGAATTAGTGATCAACATTTGATTAATGAAATACAATAAAAAAATGACTTATAAATAATATTAAATACCATAAGTTTATGTGCAGCTCTTATGTTAAACATAGTGATTTAATGATTGTTGAGTATGTGAATCATATATGGAAAATGAGTATTGTAAGAAGTGTTATGAAATAATAAGAAAATAAGTTTTGGACTCAATACACTTAGTGTGAAACTATTGTATGATTTGATTAATTCCGATATGTGAGCATGCTCGGGTTATCAGTCCATTCTGTTAAGTGAAAGCTATGATCATATGCTAGGGTTATTAGCCCTTTTGAATAAGCGGACGCGCTTACTATTAAGTAGTGGCGCTTTCATAGGCCACAATTCAGTGATAAGTGGTGGCATTTTCACAGGCCACAATTAAGTGATTCAGTGATTCTGAAATCTTATCTGCTTCATTTTTTTCTGAGTGCATCTGAGTCTCTTAAGAAAAATATGATTTTGAGATAAGAAAATCAAAAAAATTAATAAGTTTGTTATGTGATTCTGGTTTACTATATATTTTTAATAACAAAAATAAGTGAGATGATATTCAAATTGAGTATTATGATTGCAATTGTTTTTAGCAATAATTATTGAAAATTTTATAAATCATTTCTAAAATATATCTTTTCAAAATCTATGTTTAAATTAATGTATGTAATAAGCACCACTGAGTTTTATACTCAGCATATGGAGTTTTTCACACATAGGTTAAAGGTTGTGAATTGTCATGAATCAAACTCCGATATCAGCATCAGAAATGGAGGAGGATATGTCAGCTGACTTGAGCATTAAAGTATTAGGAACATGGCATGTGGTATAAGTAATTTTAATTGGAATGAATGTATTTTAAGTTTGAATGGTATTTATATAATGTAAGTGAACATAACTCTTATTATTTTAATTATATAAATAATTATCTATGTGGATATTAAGTGTTATGAGTTAAGGTTGAATATTTAAAGTTGAGTTTTATACTCTATTATTAGTAAGTGATATGTTTCGATGCCAAATTAGGTTTATACAAATTACATGATTTATTTCCTTCTAAGTTTTGCTTGTAGTTTACCAAATTATTGTTTGCTTTACATATGGTGTTAATAAATAAGCTTTTGAAAATTTAATTAAAAGATTATTACTAAATCTTTATCTAATTATTAAGTTTTCAGCAAATATATTAAATGTATATAATTTATATCTCTTCATGAATAAACTGTTTCTTAAGTATATATTCATTTATAGAGAAAAATAAATTTTAAGTCTAAATAGATTTGAAATATAACATCATTTTATTAAGCTATTTTTTGTATATAAATAAGTAATAATAAATGTGTTAAGCAATCATGTGTTTTTGACACAGAATGTGACACTCACTGTCTAGTCCTACATAACTGGATAGGAGGTGTTACAAGAAGAGATAGTAGAGAGAAATTGATTTAGTATTATATTCTTAGTTACACAATCCATAGGATTAAGGGCTATTTATAAAGTACCAAAAGTCATCTTTAAAAGACATAACCTTACACTAAAAGATGTAACCCTTCATTCCAAAGGACATAACCCTTTATTTCAAAAGACATGACTTTTGAATAAATAAATAATACTTAAATAAACTTATGGACATCTATTATATTATATAGGATTTATAACACTCTCCTTTGGATATCCATTACTCAAAAGAATATGCCTCGTTAAAATCTTACTAGGAAAAAATCTAGTGGGAAAAAATCATAGTGAAGGAAAAAGAGTACAGTATTCTGTGTCTTAAAAATTTATTTTCTCCCCCTGATGAAGATCTACTTTTAGAACATTAAGCTGATGCATACCGATCTTGTATACCATTTTCTTAAATGTTGAAGTTGGTAGGGACTGATAAATAAATCTGCCATATTATCACTTAAACGAATCTGTTGTACATTAATATCACCATTCTTTTGAAGATCATATGTGAAAAAGAACTTTGGTGATATATGTTTGATTCTGTCTCCCTTAATGAATCCTCCTTTTCACTGGGTTATGCAAGCTGCATTATCTTCATATAACACTATAGGTATATTTTTGTGAGATAAACCACATTTTTCTCAAATAAAATGAATCATAGATCTCAACCAAACGCATTCTCGACTTGCTTCATGAATAGCTAATATTTTTGCATGATTTAAGGAAGTGGCAGTTATAGATTGCTTTGTAGATCACCATGATATAGCTATACCTCCATAAGTAAATAAATAGTTTGTTTGAGATCTTGCTTCATGTGGATCAGATAAATACCATGCATCTGCATAACCAATTAAATCTGGACTAGATTCATTGGAGTAAAATAGACCCATATCAATTGTCCCTTTCAAATATCTCAAGATATGCTTGATCACATTCCAATGCCTTCGAGTAGGAGTAGAACTATATCTTGCAAGCAAATTAACAGAAAATGTTATATCTGGTCTCGTAGTGTTGGCAAGATACATAAGTGCACCAATAGCACTTAGATATGGTACTTCAGGACCACGAAGTTCCTCATCCTTTTTTGGAGGTCGAAATGAATCTTTATTTACATCAAGTGATCGAACAATCATTGGACTGCTTAATGGATGAGCTTTATCCATACAAAATCATTTTAAAATCTTTTCTATAGAGGTGGATTGATGAATTAAAATTCCTTTTGATAAATGCTCAATTTGTAAACTAAGATAAAATTTTATCTTCCCTAGGTCTTTCATTTCAAATTCTTTCTTTAAATACTTAATTGCATTTTGGAGCTCTACTAGAGTTCCAATGAGATTTATATCATCAATATATATGGAAATAATAACAAATTCAGATGTTGATCTTTTAATAAAAACACATTGACAAATTAGGTTATTTATATAGCCTTCCTTTATAAGATATGGACTAAGGCGATTGTACCACATATGTCCAGATTGCTTTAATTCATACAAAGATCTTTGTAATTTGATTGAATATAATTCTCTAGAATTTGACTTATATGCTTCAAGCGTTTTACATCCTTCAGGGATTTTCATATAAATGTTATTATCAAGTGAGCCATATAGATAAGCTGTACCACATCCATTAAATGCATTTGAAGTTTTTCATGCACTGTTAAATTGATAAGGTACTGAAAAGTAATTGCATCCATAACAGGAGAATACGTTTCCTCATAATCAATACCAGGTCTTTGCGAAAATCCTTATGCCATAAGGCATGCTTTATACCTTGTAATTTCATTATGCTCATTTCACTTTCATACAAAGACCCCTTTGTATCCTATCAATTTCATACCCTTTGGTGTCTGGACTATTGGTCCAAAAACTTCATGTTTAGCAAGTGAATTTAATTCAGATTGAATTGCATCTTTCCATTCTGGCCAATCATGTTTTTGTTGACATTTTTTAACAGATTGAGGCTCAATATCTTCACTATCTTTCACAACATCAAGTGCAACATTGTAAGCAAAAACATCATCAATTACTATTGTCACTCGATTTAGATTTCCTCCCGTACTGAGAAAACTTATTGATTTTTCCTCATTTTCTTGATATTCATGTAAATGATTTTCTTCAGGAATATCATCATGAACAATAATATCTTGAACCATTTCATTTGATTTTTCAATAGTGCTATTAGGATTATTTAATATTTTCTTCTTTCTTGGATTTTTTTATCTTTAGAACCCAATGGTCTACCTCGCTTCTGGCATATATTAGACTCATTAGCAATCGCACTAGTAAATAGTCCTACAAGGACATCAAGTCGAACAGGAACATTAGGAACTGGAATATATGATTTGGTTATTCATTTCGAATCAGTAAATGCGTCTGGCATTTGATTTGCTATTCTTTGCAAATTGATGATCTTTTCGACCTCTTGCTCACATATAGCTGCACAAGGATCAAGATGATGTAAAGATGAAACTTTCCATTCAAGTTCCCTTCTTATTTCCTTTTTCTCTCCCCTTAATTCAGGAAAAATTGTTTTATCAAATTGACAATCAGCAAAATGAGCTGTAAATAAATCTCCTGTCAATGTGTCGAGGTAACGAATAATAGAGGGTGATTCATACCCAACATATATTCCTAACCTTCTTTGAGGACGCATTTTGCTACGTTGTGGTGAAGCTATTGGCATATATACAACACACCCAAAAATATTTAGATGAGAGATATTAGGTACATGACCAAAAGCCAATTGTATTGGGGAGAATTGATGATAATTTGTTGGCCTAATACGAACAAGTGTTGTTGCATGAAGAATAGCACAGCCCAAACAGAAGTTGGTAATTTTGTTCTCATAAGCAATGGTCTTCCAATTAATTGGAGACATTTAATAAATGACTCTGTTAGGCCATTTTGTGTATGAATATGTGCTACAGGATGTTCAATAGTTATTCCAATTGATAAACAATATTCATTAAAAGCACGAGATAAGAATTTTGCAGCATTATCAAGGCAAATAGATTTAATTGGATGATCTGAAAACTGAGCTCGTAATTGAATTATTTGTGCAAGTAATCTCGCAAACGCCAGGTTGCGAGATGATAATAAGCACACATGAGACCATCCTAAAGATGCATCTATTAGGACCATAAAATATCTAAATTTTCCACTAGGTGGATGTATAGCTCCACAAATATCCCCATGGATGTGTTCTAAAAATGCAAGTGATTCATTTCCAACCTTAGTTGGTGATGGTCTAATAATTAATTTACCTTAATAACAAGCGATACAAGAAAAATCATCATCTGTAAGAATCTTTTGGGTCTTTAAAGGATTAGCCATATGAATTATTAATTATTCTTCTCATTATTATGGATCCGGGATGTCCCAATCGATTATGCCAAAGTATGAAAATATTTGGATAAGTAAACTTTTAATTTACTATAGAATGTGTCTTAATTGCACTAATTTTTATATAGTACAAGCCAGATGATAAAGTAGGTAGTTTTCCAATACACATTTCTTTTCTGAGACATTATTAGTAATGCAAAGATATTCGACATTCATTTCATTTATAGTCTCAATATGGTATCTATTTCTGCGGATATCTTTGAAACTCAGTAAATTTTTTCGAGATTTGGAAGAAAATAATGCATTACGTATAACAAATTTTTTCCCCTCAGGTAGAAATATGGTGGCTCTTTCGAAGCCTTCAATTAAATTTATACTACCAGATATTACATTAACACTTGCTTTTTCTATAAGCAAATGAGAAAAATATTTTCTATTTTTCAATATTGTATGTGTAGTAGCACTATTAATTAGACACATACCTTCGTCATTGAATTTTAATCCAAACGAAAATTTTGGAACATCCATACTATCTTGAAAAGAAAGCCGAGACATAATATTAGAAATATATCAAGTAAAACTTTATATAAAATTTAACATAATAAAATAAAATATGTAACATTATTTATATTATATGATAAAAGTAAAAATTTAAGAAATTATTTGATAATATTAACATAAAGCTAAATACACATAAAAATATTTAAAGAATTAATTAGCAATTTTATCACCAATCAAATGATCAATCTTGCCCTCAGGGTATTCAAAAAAATCTACCACATCCAAATGTGTTATATCAATCTCAGCATCATTAGCATTTGAAACAAAATTTATTTTTGCATTTTTGTCTTTCTTTTTCAATGATGCTTGATAAAGATCAACGAAATATTTTGGTGTACAACAGGTACGAGACCAATGCCTTTTCGCACCATATCTAAAGCATAAGTCCTCTGAATTTTTAGATGGCATTACTTCATGTTTCTCATCTTTTTTTTTCCACTTCTAGTGGTGAGAATTTGATGAAGTATCTGTACAATCATTATGATTGTAATATATATTTCTTTCTCGACCACGGCCACGTTTGGGACCACGATCCTTTACATATTTAAAGTAGTAAGCATAAACCTCATTCGCTTCAGGGAATGGGGTAGAGCCAATCGGTCGACTTTCATGATTTTTCATCAATAATTCATTATTTTGTTCAGCCACAAGAAGGCATGAAATCAATTCAGAATATTTTTGAAAGTCTTTCTCTCGATATTGCTGCTACAGAAGCAAATTCAAGGCATAAAAAGTGGAGAAAGTTTTTTCCAACATATCTTTATCAGTAATATTTTCTCCACACAGTTTTAATTAATAAGTTATTCTAAACATAGTAGAATTATACTCATTGATTGTTTTAAAATCTTGTAGCCTCAAATGCATCCAATCATACCTTACTTTTGGAAGAACAACCATTTTTTGATGATCATACCTTTCTTTTAGATTATTCCACAAAATAAGAAGATCCTTAATAGTTAGATATTCAATTTTCAATCCTTCATTGAGGTGGTGGCGAAGGAAAATCATTGCTTTGGTATGGTTTTGTTGTGATGCTTGATTTTCATTTTTGATGGTGTCTCCAAGACCCATTGTATCTAAGTGAATTTCAGCATCCAACATTCATGACCGATAATTCTTGCCCAAAATGTCAACAACAACAAATTCAAGTTTTGAGAGATTTGCCATAGAGAAGAAAGAGGGAAGTAAAATTTGTTTTACCTTAAAAAATAGATGCTCAAAAGGCAGAGTCTCGTGCTGATAACGTATTATGCAATATAAATAATAGAGAATATGTTTAGAAATATAATAGATAGAAGAAGAGATAGTAGAGAGAAATTGATTTAGTATTATATTTTTAGTTACACAATCCATAAGATTAAGGGCTATTTATAGGCTATCAAAATTCATCTTTAAAAGACATAACATTATACTAAAAGATATAACCCTTCATCTAAAAAGAACATAACCCTTTATTCCAAAAGACATGACTTTTAGATAAATAAATAATATTTAAATAAACTTATGGACATCCATTATATTATATAGTATTTATAACAGTAAAATGATTTTCAATCCTCTTTATGTAAACTAAAAATTGAATATTTAATTATACAACATAACTAAATACTTATTTATGATTTAAAGAGGTATCGAAAATTACCTTTTTGATGTAACAAACTTAAACGCACTAATCTTAATTTTGGTTATCGCAAGCTATAAGTTTTCCTCTCTTTAAGTGATTTGATTAAAAGGATCAAGAGATTTTACATACTGATGACGTGTTATTAAATAATATATAATATAAAAGTAAAGAGAAAGAAGAGAAGAAATATAGAGCAAAATATGTGAGATATTTGATAATGTATTTATTATTAATGAAACCTAATAGAGTCCTAAGTATATGAGGAAGATAGAATTCATAATAATTTTGAATATAGACTTCTAACCTGGATATTCACTTATTTCATAACATAGATATTAAAATTATCATTATTCTAAAGTAAATACAGTGTGGAGTACCAAAATCTCATTTCATTCATTTGTATTAGAGGTAAAGAAGACTATATTTTTATTAGAATATATTTTCATTTTAAAATAATTTTTTTTACAATGATGCAACTTAAGCCCATTCAAAGAATTATCAAAGTTCTCAAAAGGTAAATCAAAACATAGGAATGTCACAATTAAAAAAGAGGTGGATTGGAGAAGTTTGAATATAAGACCTTTTGATCTCATAACCTATAAATTTTAATTTAAATTGATTAAAATGAGTAAGAGGCAAATATAAAGTTGAATATTTAGTTTAGTGTTTTTTTTTTGTTCGATTGGTATAAAGTTTTTTTTAAAAAAAAAAAGAAAAATCAAAGGAGAGATTAAAACCCTAGAACTACTACAATGACCTAATGAGGCCAAATTGCCCCTACCCTAACATCTTTAATCAATTCTCTAGCCATAGTGGGAAGACTTTCCCTGAGATGAAGCCCATGAGAAAAAGAAAGAGCAGCAATGGCCATTGCATCAGTCACCCGATTAGCTTCTCTATAAATTCTCTTAATAGACACTTGCCGCCTTCTGCACATTAACCTCCTACAAGAGGAAGC
The DNA here is from genome assembly GCA_948099535.1 of Jatropha multifida. NCBI lineage: Eukaryota > Viridiplantae > Streptophyta > Magnoliopsida > Malpighiales > Euphorbiaceae > Jatropha > Jatropha multifida. Next base: position 9,514 of record CANUEX010106114.1, read on the forward strand.
CACCTTCTCTATAAAGTTATTTTTTATGAGAATAATATTGTTAATCATTAAATAATTATGCATATATCTTTAATACTCCATCGTCACATAATTTTTGTCCTATTTTCTTTTTTATCAGATCTAAATTATTGTCTTGTTTCTTTTTTTAGAAATAAATAATATATGAAGTTTACTAGTTTACCTTTTTAAAAAAAAATTGATAATTCATTAATAATGAATTTAAGTTGAATATATCCTAATATTTCTATAGGAATAAAAAATACAAATAAAAAAATTAAAATCTTCTATTTGGAGATAATTTTGATCTTAGCATAATAAGTTAATCTTCCGGATAAAAACTGATCCATTTTCAAATAGGATATCAAAACAAACTTTTCACAATATTGTCCAAAACATTAATTTTTTAAAAACTTATTACAACTGATTTCTGCATAAGTGTTTAATATACCAAATATACCAAACTTTAATAGAGGAACGGTCGCACTACCAAACTGTATTAGAAAAGAAACTTGCTTCATCTTGAAGATTTAAGGTCTCTAACCACAAGCAATCAACAGTCCATTTTGTATTTCTAATATTAGAGAAATAAAATATCCATATAAAAATTTTTCAATAACGATGAACAACCCTATAAAATAAGGGAAATTAATAACCTCACTAAGAGGATACCAAAAACACTCAAGATTTATCAACTATTATAGATATAAGAGATTAAATTCAAGTTTTATTTCAAAAGATTATAGGTTTGCAAATTATTAGAAAGAAAATGGACAAATGCAATAAAATGTCACTCGCAGATTACCAAATTAACCTTGTGGCACCTCAACATTTTTGAAGAACCTGCCAGGCCCGTTAACTTCATTTTTCTTTAGCAACCAAGAACCTCGCTACATATCAAAAAATAACTAAAATTCAATTATGCTACGTGTCTTGTTAGTTAATCCACATTGGCCCCAACTTAGCATCAAATTCAAAACCATTTTTTAAATTTCGTTTATTTCTTTAAATTTCCTTTTCATTTTTTTATTAAGTTCTAGAACTATTTCTCATCCTTCAAATCCGTTTCTTCAAATACAATCCTAGTGTTTATCATTCTCAGCCATCAAAATTGAAAGAAATGAAAATAAAAATCGATCTTGGAGTTGCAAGCCACAACTTTGTATTGGGTTTCTTTACATTGTTGATTTTGCCAAGAAAAAATGAAAATAAAGAAAAGATAAGATTTATGATTGCAGAAAAAATAAAAGGCTCAAGCAACAATCAGATCCAGAGGTTGCAGCAATCCATTGTGATTTTCGATAGGGAAGAAGTGATATATTGAGGGATTCGCATCTCTCGCCTCATTTTGTTTGAGTTTGTTGATATATTTGTGAAGGCGAGATCTATTTTAAGAGGGGGGAGAGAGGGCTTTAGGTGTAGATTTTTTTTTTGTTTTCTGCAACTGGGTTTCTATGTTGGATTGTTAGTTGGTAGATTTCAATAATTTTTTTTTTAAAGAAACCTAGAATAAATTACAAGAAAAATAAGTATCCAGGATAAAAACCCAATTGTGAGAACAAAACTCGAAAAAATTATACAAAAGCACCAAGGATGAAGGCTTGCGAGATGTAAGTGGTTGTACGATATTATTCATCTTCTTGCAATCGAATATCTCACTTTGAGCTTTTGGTATTTTTAAAAAAGCAATGCAATATATTTTATCTCCCTCCTTAAAATGGTTTCAAGCACCATTCAACTCTCCTAGATCATTATGGAGAAAATATGGTTTCGAGTACCGTTTATGAATTATCCTTCTCGATCGTTGAGGAAAAAAAAATGAATTTTATTATTTTAGGTGTTTTCTTAATTAGTTTTAAAAAATTTAAATAAAAAATGTATAATTTTATAAATAAGATAATATACATGATTTTATCAAACAAAGATTAAAGAAAAATAATTTTATTATTATTCCATTTGGAAGATTTTGTAAAAAAAAATTTAAAAATTGAAAAAAGGATTAAAATATATATTTCAAGTGCCACTTGACACATAATTTTGTTATTCACTCTCTTTGGTGCCTTTGAAACACATTCCCCATTTGCCAGCGTAGTCACGTGCTTGGTTGTTGAAGAAAAAATGAAGGGGTACGATAGGTTCTTTGAAAACGTTGGTGTCCCACAAAATTAATTTGTTAAATTTTGGGGCATTTTTATGCATTTGACTGAAAGAAAACTAAATAAAATAAAGAAAAATAATAGAAAGAGACAAAAAAGAAATATACTAATAGTTTGCCTTATTTAATATACTTCTTTGTTAATGAATAGAATAGTCAAGCTACTATGTTATCTTTTAACTGAATCTTGATATAAATAAAATTAACAATTCAATCTTTTAATCTGCCAATAAAACTCTATGTAATCAAATGTTTGATTAATTTTAAGAAAATTTTATATAGATTATTGGCCGAATGCATAATTTCCCCCTTGAAATTTCATCAAATAACCATTTGTGCTCTTTAACTTTACAAAAGACTTCTTATCCACCTTAACTTGTATTTTTTTGTAGCTATTTCATCCTTGCCAAGCTAGACCAGTGGAACATAGGCTAAATTGCTTTACAGAGCATGAACAATAATGTTTTTATCCTACATGTAAGAAACGACGTCGAATTGAACTTCATTTTCTTAAAATGGAGTGCCTAAATCAACAAACCCATCCCCAATCTCTAGATTATTCTCTCTCTAATTCTCCAATTCTCCTAACAATAGAAATTAGGGTTCTTGTAATTAGATGTTGGCTTGGCTATATATAAATTCACCAATCTTCTTCTTCGAGTATCTTATTCTCCTTTCTCATGTGGCTTTCTCAAGATATACTGTCACTGTTCACTTCTTCTTGTATTTCTTACGCTCCTCCATCCTTTAGAAGGTTTACACAACTACGATTATAGATTAGCTTGAATGAAGCATTGGCACTCTCGCTTGCACTTGCACTTGCACCTGCAGCTAAAGAGCCACGTAAACCTTGGGAATGTAAAATTTCTCTGCTGCCCATGTACAATTGAAATTTTCTCTCTTCTTTGCTTATTGGTTCAGCGACGCGCCTAAGCCTTCTCAGTTCCATCAATTGATGTCTTAATTTTCCCTTATCATTTCTTCTTCCGGGAGAGAGTGAAATTGAAGGTTGAAGAAGATGCAAGGAGGGAACTTGGTTGGCGCTTTAAGAACAACAATGTGTTTGCATGATGGTGGCAACCCACCAGGTTAGACTCTTGTTGTCTTCTTTGAGACCCTTTTTCTAGGGTCCTTTTATGCGTTTGTATGGCCCAAGTTACGCTATTTTATTGAAGTTTGCTTTGTCTTCTCTAAAGCTCACCATGTACTAATTGCTTAACTTGCTATCTCCTCCTACATGTGCCAACATCTCACCCTTTGATCACGAAACAAATGAAGAATGGAGACACCCTTCAACAGCGAAACCAACGAAGAATGGAGATAAAGAGAGCTGAGATAGAGAGAGAGAGAGAGTTGAGATAGAAAGAGAGAAGGAGAGATGGAGAGAGAGTCAGTCACTTTTTCCTTTTCCGTTTAGGGTTTTAATTCAATGGGCAGGAGAGAGATAATGGGAGAGGTCATATGAGAGAGAACAAAGGTGAGCTCGATAATTTATTTGACACATGAACGCTTACCTAACATTTTAAATACCTTTTAATTGACTCTGGTGAGCCACATCACTCTCTTTCAGCCAAAGTTATTTTACTGTAACAAATGTATAAATTGAGATAATTTTATGATATAAAATTGAGATGTGGGACTTTAAAGTGATGCCCCTTGAGTTGAGTGACCTTGGGTGAAATTAAGTTGTACAAAAGGTCATGTGGGAGTTGTTGTGCCAAGTGCAATTATGTGCCTTCTAGCACTTATGGCAATCTTGAGTTTTCCGCTTGCTATGCTAGCCTTACCACTCGCAATCACAACCGTAAATGTCCTTGAATATTCATTTGTTAAATTGTTTTTGTATTTGTTTCTTTTGCTTCATTTTTTTTGAGTATTGGAGGAGAGAGATTTAAATCTGGATCTACTATTAAGTCATATATCACTTACCAATAGGCTATGCTTTAGTGTGCTTCTTTGCTTCATTTGTTGTACTTGTTTTTATTATCTTTTACTAATGAATATTCAACTAATGAGTTTTTTTTCCTTAATCTATTATTTTACATTCTATTTTTGATTTTCTTTAATCTTTTCTTCTTATTCTATTCTTCATTTTATTGAATTAAATTTTTGTTTCTCCTTTTCCGTTAGTACTTATACGTGCTGAATTTAACGTGGCATACCAATTGATGACATTGCAACTACTTAAGACACATCAACACAATTGTATTTCACGCACATTCTTAAATTTGGCAATGTGTGAAATAGCTGAAAAAATACAAATTAACATGGACAAGAGGTATTTCACAAAGTTAAGAAACATAATGATTATTTAATAAAAGTTTAGGGAAGAAAATTATACATTCGATCATAGATCATTTAATTTTCATGGATATTAACGTCAGAATGTGTTAGAATAAAAAGTGAAATACAAATTATAATTTTTTATATTAATTAAATTTTCTTAATTATGGGAGGGGGAGTAATTAGTATCTATTTTAAAGGCGGGGAGGAGTTAATATTTAAAAATATAATCCTTAAAAGAAATTATTTTTTTTTTAAATGGCGCAAGTTACCGGCCACTCCTTGTTGGTACTGCGTTTCCTATTAACCAGTCGAAAATGGTAAACGGAAAACAGGCACTACTATTTTTTTTTTTTTTAATTTTTTTTTATCCTTGCAAAATTGGAAGAAGGGTGGACAGTAAACGAGGAAAGAAATGAATGATATTTGATACAGAGGAGATACGAATAAAGAAAGTAATAAATGGATGTCTTTCCCAGTTTGTGATAACTGATAAGTCGCTCTCCGCTCCACACAGTCACTATTTTAGCCAAATGTGAGGAGGAAACATTCTACTCTACTAGCTACTGCGTTCTCTTTCTCATCAAAACAAAGGTCTTCTCCCTCGAATTCCATTTCTATTTCATTACAAAACTAAGTAATCTGCTAGTTCATTCTGTTTCTTTTCTGGGATCTCTAGTTGGAAACAAGAAAAGCTACTGAACAAGAAGAAAAGGGAACTTTCTTTACTTGGTTAAGGTTTGGAGTTGAAAAAAGAAGTGGCTGGTTGTCTCTGTGTTAAATTTTCCATTGAACAGTCTCAAACAATCAAAACCCAAATGAATATAGGAGCAATTAACGTTACACCAACTCCTTCTGCTTCTCGCAATTCTAAGTTTCCCCTGTAAGTTTCTGATGTCTATGATCTTTTTATTCTGAAAGAGTAATATCTAAATCGTTTGAAATTTATTCTGTTTTGATTGTTATTCCTCCTTACAGCCTGTTGCCGCAGGCAGTTCGCACCTCTCAAAGGATTTGTTGTTTCTCTAATCTCTCAAAATGTAACAATAATAGTAATAGTCCTTTGGGATTGTCTAAGCTACAGCCGAGCAAATGTATGTTGCCTTTGGGAGCAGTAGTGACTTCCAAATCTGAAAATGTGTCTACTTCAGCTCTTATTGGTGATGAGAAGATTGGAGTTTTGTTGCTGAATCTTGGAGGTCCTGAGACTCTCGAGGATGTGCAGCCTTTCCTCTTCAACCTTTTTGCTGATCCGGTAAAAATGCTCTTGATTTTTCATTTGATTTCAGGACCAGTTCTGTAATTTAGTTTCTTATTTGGCACATGGGTTTTGTAAATGGGCTGTAGAGACATTTTAACAGAATATACATATACAAAATGCATACCCTTTTGTTTTCATTAGCTTCCGATTTCATTGTCTATTTTTCATCTAATATCTCAGGACATTATAAGGCTGCCAAGGTTGTTTCGTTTTCTACAAAAGCCTTTGGCTAAATTCATATCTACCGTAAGGGCACCCAAGAGCAAAGAAGGCTATGCTTCAATTGGTGGTGGTTCGCCTCTGCGGCAGATAACTGACGCACAGGCAAGAAGTTTCCTTTTTCTGGTTAAATTTTTGTTCAATTTTTGGATGTTCATATGTAATAAGGCCAAATATATAATTTAACCCCTAACGTGTAATGGGAAAAACCTTGTGGCACCCTTAAAAATTGACCTTGTAGTATCTTGAAGTTCACTTTTGTAATAATTTCACACCTCGGCTTACTAGCAACAACAATTTTAATGTGTGGTTAATATGACTTTTGAAACTGTAATTTTCATATTTTTTAACTCTTTGATAAGTGTTTAATTGATCTAATTTTATAAGTTGAGTTACTTTATAGGTCAATTAAACTGTTTCATATGTGCAATTTTATAAGTTGAAGTGTTTAATAGGTCAAAGTGAAAGTTGAGGATGCCATAAGATTTTTCATGGAAAGTACATTGGTAATATTTATGCATTGAGCCTATGCAATAAACATAAGTATACTACGTTGGCTGGTGGGAAGGCTTACTGATCCATGCACACAAGTTTTCCTAAATATTTCTTTTCAGTTGATTCTATCTGATCCTCTCTTAAGTCTCATTGGTTTTCTTCTTTTTCACCCAGGCTGAGGAGTTAAGGAAGTCCCTTTGGGAAAAGAATGTCCCAGCAAAGGTGTATGTTGGTATGCGTTATTGGCATCCATTTACTGAAGAAGCTATTGAACAGGTATCCATATGGCATCAGTTTAATTTCTGATATTAACTGGTAACACTAGATTGTCATGAAGAGATTTAAATGGTAATTTGTGGTTCTGTTGCTTTGTTTTTGCTCATGTTGCATGCATGTGATGTTTTAAAGGTCCCCTTTTTCATTGCAAATATATGAATAAATGTAATAGTGATGAAGTGTCTTTTCCCAATATATAACACCGTAGTACTTATGATATTATCTATCATATCTCTACGTGTAGCTTTACTGCCACAGCAGAATGAAAAAATAATTTCGGAAATTCTTTTAAATGATCTTGGGTGCTATTCCTCTGCCCTGATACTATGAATAAATTTCTTTTTCATGTCACTTGCTCTATGATACTCAAACTTGGGTACTCATGTTGGGTACATAGGCACATTTCCGTTATGGGTAGGGTCAAAATTTTTGTTTGATTTTCCTGGTAACTTGGAGGATCATGCTCAAATTCCCATGTCTTTCTAGGTGACAATCTCAAGTATGCATGCCCTTTTTTAGTAAGTGTTAAAGAAGGATATGTAAGGGTGAATTGAAGTGTTGCCATAACTTAGTTTGGAGCTGTACTCTGCTCTGCTAAGAGTGGCTTACATAATTACCATCCGTTGTCAAGATGAATTGATTTTTGCCTTTTGAGACTTATTGCCTTGAATCCAGTGCTGTGACATTAACATGAATGCTTGAAACAGGTTTGAGATTCACCATAAAACATGTTTTCTTGCGGTTTAACTGTTAGAAGACTCTTGGCCATTACTTTAACTTGAATGGATTTAGAAATTAATTTCTGTGGTGCACTCAATTTTCTAGTTCCATTGTTTATGCAGAAAAAAGTTTTCAACTTTCAAAAAGAAGTGGCTTGTTTATGGCATTCTTCCACGTTCAAATTTTTGGCATTTCTTTGGATATAACATATGCTTGTGTTATCTAATTGAATTTGACATCGGGTTGCATTTATGGTTATGAATGAATTTTGTAGCTTCTTTCCTTTATTTCTCCTTTATTAGTTTTTTTATCAGTAAAAAGTTAATTTGTGTTGTTATACATTAGGTTACATTAGCAATAAAAAAGCTTTCATTTGCTCCCATCTGTCAATACCTTAACTCAGAGTTTGAATGAAGATTTATGAATCTAATTACTGAATCTCGGTTTGGTTGTTAGATAAAAAGAGATGGAATCGGAAAGCTTGTTGTTCTTCCTCTTTATCCACAGTTCTCAATATCAACTAGTGGTTCTAGCCTTCGTCTCTTGGAGAGTATATTTCGGTGAGAATAAAGCACATGCAATAACAAAACATATGAGATTTTGAAAATCCTTGGGGTTTAACATTTTCTGATGGTTCATCAGGGAAGATGAATATCTTGTCAACATGCAGCACACAGTGATACCTTCCTGGTACCAGCGTGAAGGATACATAAAAGCCATGGCAGATCTAATTGAAAAGGAATTAGAAAAATTTGACTGTCCTGAAAAGGTACTGCCTCTTTGAATGCATTCATATTATCTTCTTCATCAAATCTGCTTCTGTTGATCCTTTATTGCTTTCTTTCTCTCTCTCAGAGTTGAGAAAAATTTCCATGTTGGGCTGCTGTCCCCTTCTTTCTATTTGAATAAAAACAACAAGTAAAGGGAAGGGAAGGGAAGGGACGGTTAGGTTTCTAAAAGGAAGGATAGGGAGATGAGAGGAGAGGAGGGGATGGGAAATACTTACAATTGTTTATGTAATTAAAAAATAATAATAATAACAAAGCAATGAATAAGAACTAATTATATTTTGTTTGGATGAGGAGGAAGGGAAGGGAATGGGATTGTAGTTGTAAAAATAAAAATATTTGAGTGTAATAAATTTCAAGTCCTTGAAGCGGAATGATTAAACTTCCTTCCCCTCGCCCTTCCCCTTCTTGAGAAATAAGATCCTAAACAAGATAAGAAATTATCTCTTTTCCTGCATTTCTCTCGTAACTATGCATAGTGCATGTAAAATGAAAAGACTAGAAAAGCAAAAGTGAATAATTGGCTTATTGAAGAAAAACTATCTAAGACATAGCTTGTGTGGTGTTTTCATATTACTTCTAAAGTTGGAAATGCCCTAGGATGGTTTCTTTTCTTTTTCCCTCTTGCATCATTGTCTCTTTCTTCTTATGTAATGTATTTTCCCTTGTCAAAGGAAACAGAAAAGAGTTAAGTGAATAAGTAGCTTATTGAAGCACCACAATGTTACATATAAGAGAAAGGGTAGAAATGCACTTAGGAATTAATATAGCTAAGAAACAAAATTAATTAGAATATTTCGATAGTACTAGACATAGCTGGTGTGACAGCTGTTGTCCTTTATATTCTGCTATTGTCCTTTATTCTCTTTTCTTTTCCCTATATGTATACGTCTGATTAGAGGCAAGAGCATCCAATTCAGTAATACAATCAATTTCTTTCTCTCTCTCTCTCTCTCTCTCTCTCTTCTGTCATTCTCTTCTTTTCTTCTCCTATTCAGCTCTATCTTTCTATTCTCAGACCTGCTGCATCTCTACCTACCTATTTTACTCAAATAGTTAGGAATATTCCTAACAACTGGTATCAAAGCAGCCACGGTTGCTCGAAACCATGAGTAAATCCACTGCCTCTGAGAAGAACAAGGGACCCTCATTTGAGGGCGTTCTTGTATCCTTGGAAGAACTAGAAGACCAGCTCCATGCTCTCAACTCCAAACTGGAGGAGCAAATGAACTCCAGGCTTGATCTATTGAATCTTAGCTAAGGAACATCACATCACAATGGAGAAACTGTTACAAGAGCAAAATAGTATGTGGCTGGAACAAAGGGAAGCACAAGCATCTATGAGGATCGGACTAGAAATCAGTGGCTTACTTGGCTAAGTTGATTCAAGGTAATCCCTCATTCTATGCCTCTTTTTCTCTTGGAGGTCCCTTCTCACGACCTGGCAGTAGTAGAGGTAGGGAATACTTAAACACAAACCTTGAATCCCCTATAACTGATAAAGGGATCCTAAATAACTCAGGGGGTAGAGAACATAATGAGTATGAACCACATGGGAGAATTTATTTTAATAAGCTACTTCCTAAGTGTGATTTGCCTAGTTTTGAGGGGTTAGATGCAAAAACTTGGGTTAGCAAGTGCAGGAAATATTTCTAGATTTTTAAGGTACCCAGTGAGAGGAGGGTAGAACTAGCAAGTTTAATTCTACAGGGTAGAGCTGAGATTTGATTCCTTAGTTGGAGCAAGGGAAGAGATGCCCTAATATAGGAAGATTTTGTTGAGGCTATTTGCCAAAGATTTAGGGATCAAAAGGAAGAAGATATTGTGGAGGAAATACAAAACCTAAGGCAAACTGACACTGTCATTATTGAACCTCGTATTTTTGGTTGTACTTGTTTTGTTCGTGATGTTCATCCATAGGTTTCCAAATTAGATCCAAAGTCTCTTCGTTGTGTTTTTCTTGGGTATTCTCGGCATAAAAAAGGATATCGTTGTTTCTTTCCTGATCTTAATCGTTATCTTGTTTCTATAGATGTCACATTTTTTGAGATTACTCCATTTTTTCCTTCTTCTCTATATAAGAGTGAGGGGTAGGATGATGAGCTTTTACTCTACACTATCCAGGACTTTCCTCGCTCTCTTGCTCCTGCTCCTGTTTTTGTTCCTATTCCTGATCTTCAACATGCTCTTGCTACAGTGTCTACTACTCCTATTACTGTTCCTGCTCCTGCTCCTGCACCAACATCTGCTCACCCTCATTTTGAACAGGTTTATTCCAGAAGACTAGAGACTCTTGACTCACTTTCTCCACCTGCCGCTTCAACAGAAGATCCAGTTCTCTCTACTCAACTTGAGACTGTCCCATCCACTCCTCAGTCCGACCTTGACCTTCCCATTGCTCTTCCAAAGGTAAATGCAACTGTACCTATCCTATTTCTTCTTTTGTCCATTATGATCATCTTTCTGCTACATCTTGTTTTGTGAGTAATTTAGACTTTGTTTCTACTCCTAAAACTGTTGTTCAAGTTTTGTTGTATCCTGATTGGTGTGTAACAATGAAAGAGAGATGATTGCCTTAGATACTAATGGTACCTGGGATCTTGTGTCTCTCCCGGCAGGTAAAAAAGCTATTGATTTTTAGTGGATTTTTATCGTTAAAGTGAATCCTGATGGGTTCGTTGCTCGTCTCAAAGCTCGCTTAGTTGCTAAGGGATATTCTCAGATTTATAACCTTGATTACTTTGACACTTTTGCTCCTGTTGCCAAGTTATCTTTTGTTTATTTCTTTAGCAGCTACTTTTGCTTGGCCTTTATACCAACTGGATGTTAAGAATGCTTTTCTTCATGGGGATCTTCAAGAGGAAGTTTACATGGAGCAACTGCCAAGCTTTATTGCTCAGGGGGCGTCGGGTGAAGTGTATAAACTTTGCAAATCTCTTTATGGCCTAAAACAGAGTTTTCGAGCTTGGTTTGGGAGATTTTGCGATGTGGTACACCAATTTGGCATGCAGAAGAGTACTTTTGATCATTCTGTATTTTTCAAAAGTACTAAGACTAGTTTCATTCTACTTGTGGTTTATTTTGATGACATTATTATTATAGGGACTGATTCAGCTGACATTACATCACTCAAGTTGTTTCTCCAGACTCAGTTTTAGACAAAAGACTTAGGACCATTGAAGTATTTTTTGGGTATTGAATTGTCTAGGTGTAAGAGGCATCTTCTTATCTCAAAAGAAGTATGTTCTTGACTTACCGAAGAAAACTGAAAAGTTGGGTGCCAAACCATGTGCTCCAATGACTCCTAATTTGCAGCTTTCAACTGATGGTGAGCTATTTGTTGATCCTGAGATGTATAGAAGATTGGTGGGCAAATTGAATTACTTTACGGTAACACGTATAGATATTGCTTACTCTGTGAGCGTCTTAAGCCAATTTATGTCTTCTCCTACTATTATCCATTGGGAAGCTTTAGGACAGATTTTGTGCTACTTGAAAGGTATTCCGGCTCGTGGCCTGCTTTATAGCAATCATGGGCGTTTGAACATTGAGTGTTTTTCAGATGTGGATTGGGCAGGTTTGAAGGTTGATAGAAGATCAACTTCAGGATGTTGTATCTTTGTGGGTAAAAACTTGATATCGTGGAGAAGCAAAAAACAAAATGTTGTCTCATGATTGAGTGCTGAATCAGAATATCGAGCTATGACTCAATTTGCTTGTGAATTAATTTGGATTCGTAAGTTGTTAGAGGAAATTGGCCTCAAGTCGTCCTTGCTTGCAAAGTTATGATGTGATAACCAAGCTACTCTTTACATTTCATCAAATCTGGTATTCCATGATTGAACAAAACATATTGAGATTGATTGTCATCTCATTCGTGAAAAGAGACAACAGGGTGTTATCTATATAGGGCACGTTAAAATGAGTGAACAATTAGGAGATATCTTTACAAAAGCTCTAAATAGACTTCGGGTTAACTATCTTTGTAATGTTGGGTGTGATTAACATCTATGCTCCAATTTGATGGGGAGTGTTAAGGATTAGTTGTAAATATAGTTCTATTAAGCGTTACATTCCTAATAGATTTATAGTATCTTGTTTATATATATATGACCCTATTGATGATACCACAAATTTTTCTGCCACATTTAGGGAACTCAACAAGCATACTATGAAAAATAAGTTCCCTATACCCCTTAAATAGGACTTATTGGATGAATTACATAGGGCAACCATATTCTCTAAAATTGACTTAAGGGCAGGCTATTGTCAAATCAAAATGAGAGTAGAGGATATCCCAAAAACTGCATTTAGAACTCATTCAGGGCATTAAGAATTCCTTGTCATGCCCTTTGGGCTAACTAATGCACCAGCTACCTTCCAAGCCTTAATGAATTCCTCATTTCGGCCCTACCTTAGAAAGTTTGTGCTAGTTTTCTTTGATGATATTCTCATCTATAGTCCCTCTCTTGAAGCCCATGTGCAACATCTAGAACTTGTCTTTCAAGTACTCTCCTCAAATCAGCTATTAGCTAAACAGTCTAAATGTGAGTTTGGGCAATCCCAAGTCAGTTACTTGGGTCACATTATCTCTGCTTAAGGGGTGTCTACTGACCCTAGTAAGGTGGAACCTATGACTAATTGGCATTTCCTAAAAAAATCTGAAAGGCCTCAGGGGGTTTCTTGGTCTTATTGGATTCTATAGAAAGTTCATGGCAGGGTATGGGGTTATCTGCAAACCACTTACTGACCTTCTCAAGAAAGATCAATTCAATTGGAACCCTACTGCACAGGCTGCCTTTGACCAGCTCAAGCATCTCATGACACAAGCAACTGTTTTGGCTCTACTAGACTTCACCCAACCTTTCATTATTGAGTGTGATGCTAGTAACATTGGATTGGGGGCAGTTTTACTTCAACATGATAGACCTTTAGCCTACATATCAAAGCCTTTAAGTGAAAAGGCACAACAGCTCTCAGCATATGAAAGAGAGTTAATGGCTATAATCTTGGCTGCAACTCAATAGAGACACTACTTAAAGTTGGGGCCCTTCATAATTAGAACTGATTAGGAAAGCATCAAACACCTATCAGAGCAGATTTGCACAACAACATTTAGTAGAAGGGAATCTCTAAATTGCTGGGATTGGATTATATACTCCAATACAAGAAAGGAACTGAAAATAGAGTAGCTGATAATCTCTCAAGAAGATTTGAAGGGGTTTCTTCCTGCTTTAGCTTGACAGTATCCTCAATCACCTGAAAATAGCTACAGAAAGTTCTAAATTCCTATGAAGGTGATAATGTATTGGCCTCTACTATTGTTGCTCTAACCATAAACCCGTAGGAAGTGCCTAATTTTTCCTTATCAAGGGGATTAGTGAGATATAAAGGGAAAATATACATTGGAGCTACTATAGAACTTAGGTTGAGATTGATATCCATATGCCATGAATCCCCTATTGGAGGCCATTTTGGGATAGGGGAACATTGGCCAGACTACAACAATCCTTCTACTGGCCAAGCATGCAGAAATCTGTCATTGAGTGGGTGTTGCAGTGTGACACATGTAAAAGATGCAAGACTGAGTCCACTGTATATCCTGGTCTCCTTCAACCTCTCCCAATCCCCACCCAAGCTTAGCAGCATATTTCTATGGATGTCATAAAAAAACTACCCAAATCACAAGGTTTTGACACTATCCTAGTTGTCATTGACAGATTCATTAAATCTATCGATTTTATTCCTCTTGCTCACCCATTCAATGTTTCAAAGGTTGCTCATATATTCCTAGATCATGTATTTAAGCTCCATGGCATGCCTGAAACAATAGTCTCTAATAGAGACAAGATATGCACTAGCAGCTTTTGGAAAGAACTCATGAAACTATTGGGTCCACAGCTGCAGTTCAGCTCTGCATACCACCCCTAGACTAATGGCCAAACTGAGAGGCTCAACAGATGCATTGAATCATACCTGAGGTGTATGACTTTTCAAAAGCCCAACCAGTGGAGCAAGTGGCTCAGTCTAGCTGAATATTGGTATAATACCACTCACCACAGTGCCATTAATATTAGTCCCTTCCAAGCTCTCTATGGGTACACCCCTACTCTACCAACCCTCCCTTCAACTTATACTTTAGTAGCATCAGTGGAAGATTTTCTTCAAGCTAGAGAAGCCATGACTCACTATCTTAAGGAACAATTGGCTGCCTCTAAGAATAAAATGAAGCAGTATGAGGACAGGCACAGATCAGATAGGGAATTTGCAATAGGGGACTGGGTTTACCTCAAAATTTAGCCCTATAGGCAAGCTACTCTAGCTCTTAGAAGATCTATCAAGCTCACAACAAAGTATTATGGGCCATTTCAGATAGTAGACAAGATTGGCAAGGTAGCTTACAATCTCAAATTACCATCTGATCGCATGATACACCCCATGTTTCATGTTTCTCTACTCAAGAAAAAGACTAAGGACAATGCTATCCCCACCCTACAGCTGCCTAAGCTAATTGATGGGGAATTTGTCATTACACCTGAAAAAGTGCTCAACACTTGCACCATTTCAGTAGGAGACTCTTATGTTCAGCAACTATTGATTAAATGGGTGAATCGATTTGTTGTAGATGCTACTTGGGAAGACAGCTCTTTCATTAAGCAGCAATTTCCTGAGTTTTTCCATTCTCGGGGACAAGAATGCAGACAAGTAGGGGGTATTGTTACATATAAGAGAAAGGGTAGAAATGCACTTGGGAATTAGTATAGCTAAGAAACAAAATTAGTTAGAATATTCCGATAGTACTAGACATAGCTGGTGTGACAGCTGTTGTCCTTTATATTCTGCTATTGTCCTTCATTCTCTTTTTTTCCTTATATGTATACGTCTCATTAGAGGCAAGAGCGTCCAATTCAGTAAAACAATCTTCTCTCTCTCTCTCTCTGTCTCTTTCTCTTCTGTCATTCTCTTCTTTTCTTCTCCTATTATGCTTTATCTTTATATTCTCAGACCTGCTGCATCTCTACCTACCTATTTTACTCAAATAGTTAGGAATATTCCTAACACACAAACAGATGATAGTCTTGGGGCGTCAAAGCTTGTTGAAGGCCTGCATTTTACCTTGCTGCCCTACCTAGGTTGATTTCCTGTAGGAGGGTCTGTATGCTTTGCTTCTAGTCCTATTCTTGTTTGCTCTCTACTGTCTTATTTCTTTTATTGCTAAAAATTTGCACCAGTCCTAGTATCATAGGCATTATAATCATTCTAACAACTGTTACACATTACCTAACTCCTTTGTTTACTAAATGCAAATGCTTGTTGTTGGATAGACTCTCTAGTTTACTTAAATATTTATGTCAGATAAGGATACTGAAACTTGCATATGAATGTCAAATATGATACATAGAAAATGCAAATTAGTGGGAGAAACTTGTGAAGATTTGGAAATGGGTGGTCTAGATACTCATATTAGATTATTGGACTATAAGTAACAATTACATTTACTATATATTACTCAAATCGGTTTGGTAATCCTTAAAACTGTTTAGATTTTAAGAAATTGTGAACTTAATGTATTCATGAAATGAATTGAATTTAACTTTTAGCAGGTAATTTAAACTGAGGTGAATTCGCAGGATAAAAGGTATGAAGGACTAAGTTTTCTCATTGTACAGAATAAGTTAAATGTTACTAATGATATAACAATATACTCTATATAACATATACACATACATGTGTGTTCTTAGTTTTGTCAAAGGTAAACTGGTTGCGTGCTTATGTGCTCATGCATGTGATTGAGGTTATACCAAGCACCTAATCTAAGTTAAGGTGATGTAACTTCATTTACTTTGCCTAGTTTAGCACTTACTCAAGTGCGATCTCCTTGTTCTCTTGATGCTTATATGTTCTATTTTACCTTTTTCAAAACTTCGCTCATGAATCATGGGCTTGAGAGGCAATTGTTACTATGCATGAGATATCAATTGTAAAAAGAAAAAAGGGCAGGATCTATACCTGTTTTTTTATCTTTTCTTAGCATGAAACACTAGTGGAAAAGGATGAAAGTGGAGGTGGATTAGAAGGAATGAGCGGAAAGAGAATGTGTATCGTTCTAGAAAAGTTAGTGTAACAGTATTCGTTGCCAATCATGATGCATATGTGATAACTTGGATTCAATACTGTTATGCTTAGTGATTGATGCCTCAAGTACTTCTGGGTTAAATGTCAAAAGTAGTCCCTTGTCTTACTCAGGAAGCACCTAAGGCAATGAAGGGTCTTAATACCTTAAAGGCACCCTGCTCTTTTCACAACACTGCATAATCATGCCTATTCAATTCTTTGTTGGCGCTTTAATATATTTTCTTTCTTAAGCTTAGGATTTAAGCTTTGAAATTGCTTGGTTTCCTGCTATTTTTGCCAGTGTATAATTGAGAATCTGTGCTGTAGGTTGTGATATTTTTCAGTGCTCATGGGGTGCCACTTGCATATGTCGAAGAGGCTGGTGATCCTTACAAAGCAGAGATGGAGGAATGTGTGGATCTGATAATGGAAGAATTAGAGAAGAGAAAGATCACTAATCCATACACTCTTGCCTATCAGGTAGTAAAGCCTGGGTATCTTATTCACCGATTGTCGGTTTTAATTTATTTACTAATATTTCCTCAATATTTTATAGCATACAAATATTTATTGACTGATAGATTAACATGATTAGCATTTATAGCATACAAACCACTGATGAGGCTATAATGGTTAGGACTGAAGAATCTTACCCTTTGTGTGGGAGTGGATGAAAGTTAGGGTGGATAAAGGGGCGTGGTTTTCATCCCTGTTCGGGAAACAGGGTGAAAGCAAAAAGTGGCTGAAAATTTTTACCAAGTTCCACTTTGGGCAATCCGCCAAATGGGAGTGAAAAGTATTGTAATGGGCATTGTTTTGGTGCTTCAATTATCAAATTACCTATATATTCCTGTCTGAATTGGGCCCAACTTTGAAAAGCTCAAGCTTGGCTCATATTATTTTTAGTTAGCTGGAATTCAGGTCATTTAAATTTTAATAAACTCAGGTTAAGCTTAAAAAGCCCAAATGCCCTGCTTATCCAAAAGTCGAATTAATGATTGCCAAATAAGTTGCTCAAAACAATTAGAAATACAAACGTCTCATGTGAAGGCCACTAGGCCACAAATTATATCAACAGAGGTGACATGATTAACATTTGGAGTAGTGTGATTAACAAATTATATCAAGGAGATGTTTAAGGTTTATTCTTCATAAAAATCTTGGAAGTTGCTGTACCTTTCATTAATTGACACTAACTTGAGAGAAAAAAACACTCATTTATTCACATATACATTTAAGATTATTTAACCATAAGTGTAAGGAATTAACCTACAGAAACCATACAGCATTTCTTCCATAGCAATTTTCACTGCGGCTTGATATGGGAAGAGTGCTCAGTTATGAAACTGACTTTGTGTGCAAATATAAATATAAAATTGTTTTGGCAGTGCTGGACAAGCTGAATTTCTAAAACAGGATATTCAATGGAGTCTATATTGTGCCTAGGAACATGTTTTATTGGATATGCACAACTCTGCTTGCCATATCCAAATGCTGAAAACATCATGTAGACTTCCAGATTATAGAAAAAGGGATACAAGACATACTCAGGGAGGAGTTTTTGAATGGATTATTCAAAACTGAATCACAGTTCAGGTTGAAGATATAAATTTGAAGTTCATGAGCTTTGATATTGACTATTGTGAAAGAGAGAAGAAGAAGTTTTGAAACAAGCAATTGGCTTGATGAATTTTCAAATACGATTTAAGGTATATATAATACACAAAAAATAGTTCAAAAAAGGAAAATAATCTCATAACAATCTCCTAGTATCCTTCTAATATATGCACAATCTACCCCAATAATTACAAGATTATCTTCTAATATCTCCTAATAATCTCCTAGTATCCTTCTAATATATGCACAATCTACCCCAATAATTATAAGATTCTAACACAATCTAAACCCATAGATTTAGGAAGTGTAGTGATAACATCCATAGAAACATCCTCCTAAATGGCAGTAGGAATTGCAAGCGGCTATAGTAATCCAGCAGGATGAGTGGCCTCATTCTTTACTTTTTGACAAACGAGGCAAGCAGCCACACACTGACAAACAGATTTCATCATGCCACGCCAATCGAGATTTGTGGCCAAGCGGCAATAAGTTATATAGGCGCCTGAATGTCCACCACTAGGCATGGCGTGGAACTCAAATATCAATTTTTTCATCCATGCAGAAGATGATGGAATAACTAGTCGTCCCTGTTAATAGAGTTGATCTTGAACTAGTGTAAAGGGTGGTCGAGACGTACCATCTTGACATAGAGCTTGAATACTTGGTTTGAAGGTAGCATCACGTTGTATTTCCTCATTAATGGATGTTAAATCAGATCAGATTGGTGCACTTATAGCACATATTTCTTTGTCCTCCATTTGTCGGGAGAAAGCATCTAATGTGTCATTGGTGCATTCAAGTTTGTATACTATGTCAAATATGTATTCCAAAAGCTTTGCAACCCAATTTTGTTGAGCTGGGGTGACAATCTTTTGGTGGACAAGGTGTTTCAAGCTGTACGAATGACAAAACAACAACCTGTTAAATATGGACGCCAATGTTGTACTGCTAGGACAAGGGCCATCAATTCCTTTTCGCAGGCTGATTTTGCTTGCTTTCATTGCTGATTAAAGTAAACCTACTTCATTTCTTGTAGCTTCCTCATCAAAATGGGTCATTGATTTTGCCTGCAAAGATCATATGACAGATTATCCTAGTCTTTTTGTCTTCTTTTGAGTTTAATTCCACATCTTCCACTGTAACTTTAGCTTATGGGTCTCGTTCTTCTATTACAGATACTGGATTTGCTCCTTCTACTTCATCTCTTCCCTTATCCTTTGTTTTATGTGTACCTAAATTTTCCTTCAATTTACTCTCTATTAGCAAAATTACCGAGTATTAAATTGTTGCAGCAAATTTTATCCTAACTATCGTGTATTTCATGATCTTATAGCAAAGCGAATTATTGGTAGAGGACGTAAGTCTAATGGTCTCTATCCGCTTGAAGAACAAGTATCGTTGTCTTTTGCTTGTGCTGGTGCTCAATCTCCAATTAAGGTGCATTGTTGATTAGGCCATCCTTCCATATCCATTTTGAAGATGTTATTTCCACAATTCAAGTCTTTAGTTTCTTTAGATTGTGAGTTATGTCAATTTGCTAAACATCATACATTTCTCTATCTCGAGTCAATAAACAGTCTATGTCCCCTTTTGAATTAGTTCATGCTAATGTTTGGGGTCTTTGTTCTATTACCTACAAATCTGGTGTTCGATAATTTGTTACTTTTGTCTATGATTATTCTCAAGTTAGTTGATTATATTTAACAAAAAATCTATCTGAATTATTTTCCATCTTTTGTGCTGAAATAAGAACACAATTTCATGTTTCTATACAAACATTACGCAGTGACAATGCTAAAAAATACTTTTCAGAAATGTTTCAAAATTATATGACACAAAATGGCATTTTGCATCAATCCTCATGTGTTGATATACCTTCTCAAAATGAGGTTGCTGAAAGAAAAAACTATTACCTCCTTGAGGTAGCTCAAGCACTTCTTTTTCAAATGAGAGTCCCTAAACCTTTTTGGGTTATGCTGTCTCCCCTGCTTCTTTTCTTTTTTTTATTTATCGTATGCCTTCATCCATTTTTTAATTAGGAATAACTTTTATTTTTTCTTCGTTATTTAGGATTATAAAGGATTAGCTAAATAGGAATACTTTTCAGTATAGAATTAGGATTTTAAGATAACTAATATAAATAGGACATTGACACTTAGTTTACTTTATTGTTTTTCTCTATGAATTCAAAATGTTAGTTCTAAGGGTTTTGTTTAAAACCGATTATTTTATTTTGTTTAACCAAAATCATCCTATTCTAGCCTAATGGTTGAGAATTAATTGCTCTATATTCTTCCCCTTACATCAAGTGGTATCCTGCGTCATTAGGTCTTTGAGGAAAGTTTCTGATGCAGGAGCATCCAAGATTAGTTTAGAAGTTTTCTTTTAGTTTCCTTCTTTATTTAGAATTCTTAACTAAATTAAAGAATATTAATTAATTAGGAATAATTTTCAGTTTTCCTTAGGATTTAGCTAAATAGGAATACTATTCAGTCTAGGACTCTAAACTAATTAGGAATATTTTTCAGTAGAGAATTAGGATTTGTCCTAACTGGTATAAATAGGACAGCAGCAATTAGTTTTAGGGATTGTTTTTTTATCTATGAATTCAGAATTTTAATTATAAGGGTTTCAAAATTAAATAGGATTTGTCCTAACTGGTATAAATAGGATTTGAAACCAATATGTTATTTGTTCCAACCAAAATCATCCTATTCTAGCCCTAACTGTTGAGAGTTAATTTGCCATAAATTCTCAAGCGGTATTAGAGCACAAAAAAAATCCTAAACTGCTTAAGGATTTTTTTTTCCTGTTTTGTTTTAAACCATGTTTGGTAGAGGGAGGGATCGAAGTAGAGGTAATTAAACCCAACAAACAGAGATGGCTTAGATATGGCAAATGATTGAAGATTTGACTTGAACTGTACAAGCTTGCAACGTTAGGAAACCGTGGGAGCCCGAATGGAGATTTCGGAAGGCAACCACAAACAACTCAAGGTTCAAGAGGATCTTGAGATTGATGAAGTCAAGGACATAAACCCTTTTTATGAAGTTGGACCCGCAAATCAAGCGGCAAAGCGGATTGGAATAGTTGTCATTACACACCCTTGATTTGAATGGTGAAGAGATGAAGATTGAAGTAGCTGATCTTCATGGAGAGTTACTTGCAGCAAATTATTTAGATTGGGAAATAACAACATTGATAGATGTTGATGACCCTAAGGAGAGTAAAAAGGAGAAAGAAGTTTCATGTTTTGATGATCAAAACAGTGAAGGCAACGACAAGGATCTTATGGAACCAATCTATGATGAGTATTAAGATGAAGAAGAACAAGAAATTGACATAGCACTTATCCTAGGAGAAAGTATTGTTATTCAACATGTTCTTACTACCCCTAAAATAGAAGAACAAGAAGATTGGAACTTCAAAGGCGAAAAAACAAAGGAAGATCTTTGTTATTTAGAAAAATATTTGCTTGTGGATATTGATAGTATTAAATCACCAAAAACAAATTATTTGATGCAAGTACCCCATGAAGTTGAAGTACATGTTCAAGCAAGAAGGCTACTGCAAATAAGTAAAAATCTTTGTGTTGAACCAACTTCGCCTGCTTGGAAAAATGATAGATTATTTGAATGGCTTGTGATGTTGGTTGCTCTTGCAAAAGCATTAAGCATGTGGTATTCTAAGGAGAAGTTTAAACAAATTGATCCTATTCTAAACTTTTCTCGTCGGAGCCAAGTTCTTTTCAAACCCCAAGGAGAATGATGCAGGAGAATCCAAGATTAGTTCAGAAGTTCTTTTAGTTTCCTTCTTTATTTGGAATTCTTAATTAAATTAAAGAATCTTAATTAATTAGGAATAATTTTCAGTTTTCCTTAGGATTTAGCTAAATAGGAATACTATTTGGTCTAGGACTCTAGACTAATTAGAAATATTTTTTAGTATAGAATTAGGATTCGTCCTCACTAATATAAGTAGGAGAGCAGCAATTAGTTTTAGGGATTTTTTTTTTATCTATGAATTCAGAATTTTAATTCTAAGGGTTTATTTGAAACCAATATGTTATTTCTTCCAACCAAAATCATCCTATTCTAGCCTAATTAATGAGAGTTAATTTGCCATAAATTCTTCCCCTGCGCCAGTTTCTTACTTGTTTTCTCTCAGCCACAAACCTCTCCAATACCATGTTAAAAAAATGGTAGAACAAGGATCACACAAATCCAACAAACATAAAAACAGGTTCTTGAGTTGAAACTTCAACAATACACGCTTCATTGATCTCTTTAACACTTTATACAAGAGATTTTACATCATCTAAGAAAGAATGGCTTTCTGTCAGCCCCATGCCTAAGCCTTAACTTGCCTTTTAACTTGCTAACCCATACTTAGCTTTTTTAATATTACAAGCAAATTTTATTTTCACCTAACCCCACTAATAGACTTCTTGTCACAACAAGCTTTGTGACAAAAACAAAATAGAAATTTCCCTCCAAAATGCTGATTAACTAAAAAGTAAAAGCCAATTTGCAATTCTCAACAAATCTACTCGTTTAACAAGTCAAGTTACTGAAGCTATCAAAATTAAATGTGAAAAATCAAGAATAGATAGTACCTTCAGCATCAGATTCTTTGCTGACTGCTCAGGCAAATGAGAATCAAGATATTGATACCATGCATAAGAACCAGGGCCATAAAAAAGAAACCCATAAGAAGTCATCCGCAGGGCACGAAGCCAATCATGGTCCAAAAGGATGGCCCTCATAAGATCCTAAGCAACAGAAGTGGGTTAAAATCAAAAATTAAACAGCTGCAAGCACTACTTAGGTAATGCAAAAACATAGGGAAAGGAGAACTTACAGGACTTCCTGAATGCATCAATTCTAACGATGAGCACAAATCAATAAATGGTGATGAACAGCAATTGCATGAACAATATGAAACTAACTATAGCCTCCACTATTACATAAAGAATAATGCACCATGTCCCCACTTGCAATACTAGAATTGGAGGCCTCATGTGGAAGGGAAAGGCATATTTTTCTCGGTTACCATCATCTATTTAAAAAATCGATTGGCAATTGCAATTTCAGCTTATAGCTTTATACGCCACTATTTTATCTTTAACTAATACATACTGTGTGTTATTTTCACAGGCAATATATTGAAACTGCCGCGTGGCCAATAAGAAATTATGAGAAATGACCGCAACAGTTTTCAGTTTTTTGGTTAGATTTTTTAAAGGGAAAGGTGTGGAGGCTTGAACTGTTGGCCCCTACATTACAAGAAAAACACAAAAACATCGAATGAATAAATAGAACATTTTTTGACAACAAAAAAGAATAAAAAAAATTTTCATTTCACACTGCCATAAATATTGCAGAATTTTGAATTAAGAAATCAAAGGTAAAAAACATATCCACACCAAATGTTCATCAGCAGGAAAGAATAAAGCATTTGATACCATAACAGAATAAAAAGAAAACCAAATTGATGTATAAAACCTACAGAAATCGAATATGATTCGTGCTTTCTCTTTCAATAAAAAAGTAATAAGTTCAGCTAATAAAAACAGGAATAAAAGCGTGAGAAAACCATATAGCATTCTATTTGTTCCTCTACTGCTAAATAAATTATTATAATCAAAAAGAAAAACCAACACTAACCTTGTCGTCGCTATAATCATTAGAAGGGAGAACAGAGTTTTGCATGGAGGCTTTACTGTTTAGCCAGCGGTCTCTAACTTGGGCGATTGTATCTCCAGCAAGTGCGAGAGAACCCGCCGTCACAGCTTGCTTTAAAGGGAACTGGTGAAGGCCTCCTGCCACCCCATCAGAGGATTTCGACGCATTATTTTTACAACTATATGGCTTACGTTTTCTCATTTCCCTTTTCCACCCCCAAAAAAACCCGCCATCGCCACCGCCTAGAGCTTCCATCAACAAGACTCGGCCAGTGACAAAACCTTGGACCGAAATTTTTATATCCGCCCAACAGCCTACAGAAATTCTATTTGGCTATTTTCACCCTTAAAATTTTGGTAAGTTACTCTTTGACTCCTGATATTTAATCACATATATTAATTGGTCTTTTAAAACGGAAAAATTATAGTCCTACCCTTATATTTTATCAAAATAAACTACTCTACCTTTGTATTTTTTAAAATATACTTTCATGCTTTCATATTTTCGATCGTTAAACATTGTTTTCCTTCTGTCCATTTTATGCACATTTAGATGTTAAATTGCTATGAAATTACTTTAATAACCCTAACTAAAAAATAAAATCATTTTTCTTCTTAAACCAATTTTGTGTCTTGCTGGAATTTTGCTGATGTCGCTGCTCATAATAGCCAAAAAACTGAATTATCTCAAAATCTTTCAACCTAAGCACTAAAATGATTAGAATCTCATGAGAAGCTCAATTGTTACATCTATTTTCCTTTTTTATCACCAATTAAAATTGATATCAAGAAATTTTCAAACGGCAAAACTTTTGAATTCAAACTTCACCAAGTTTTTATAAAACTAAAATTTGTAAGGAAAAATATAATCTAACAAAAACACAATAAAGTATAAATTAGTTTTTTAAAAAGAAAGCAAAGCATCATATGAGGATCTTGCACAAAACAAGTGGGAGTTAGCTAAAGTTCTCCGCCTTACTTGTGGTTGTTAATTAGACCAATGCAATTTTGGTTCATCATTTTGACTAGCAGAGCTTCAGAAGTAGGGGAGGAAACATGTTTGTAGAATATTTATTTTCTTTTTACCTATTCTTTTATTTTTTGATATTATTCACTTTAGATGCGATCTTCTTCTTCTTCTTCTTTTTCTTCTTTTAGAGAGATAAATTAGAGAGAGAAAATTTTGGACATATTTGCTAGAAGAGAAAGAGAGTAAGAAGAAGAGGTATTATGGTAAAAAAAATCCCCTCTTTTAAGATCGTTAGGTTTAGTGCAAAAAATAGACGAAAAAGGTACTAGGTGTAACAGACCTAAAACATGATGGTATGGTAATCTATTTTAAAAAATACAAGAGTAAAGTAGTTAATTTCGACAAAACACAAGAGTATGATTATAATTTTTCCTTTTAAAAATTATAGAGAAAATTATAATGATAGTCCAAATATTTAGTAAAAAAAACAACTTTATCATTATTTTTTTAAAAGGGAAAATTATTGTTTCTGAGTATTAATTGAATTAACAACTTTGTCCATGTATTTTAGTAAAATTATTGTGACGTTTCTGAGGTTTAATTCCGTCAGACCATATAGTTCTTTCGTCGAAAAAGCAACATGAAATAACCCTTAAATTTAATTTTAACGACTTTTCATTTAAAAATTATCACGATGCAAAACCGTGGGTCAGATCGGCATTAGGGCCTGGGTAAACATAAGGCCTCCAAGGCCTATAGTAAGCTTTAATTATAAGTTTCACATGAGTCTACCTATTCTTTGACAATAGTGAGCCTATATTGATGTTATATGTATGGGTCCAGTACTCACATAACTTCAACCCCATAATGAATATCTCAATTAATCATATATGATCGGACCCAATAAATCTCAATCATATTATGATTACTGGCCACACATATATCCAAATAAATAATTAGGACAACCATGATTTCATAAAATAGCCCGCTCATAACATTACACGATTAAAATATACATCTTACGACTACGGAGTTCAATATATCTAGAAATACAGAAACTTCTTAAAGTACCAGTACATCAACTAGTTAACTGCGTAAATTCAAAATATACTTTGAAGCCCTGTGGAGAAGATTACAAAGCTTTAACTGTCTTTGAGAGAATCTCCTACGTACTTCCTGAAAGGTTGGATAAGAGGAGGGGGTGAGTTACACAACTTAGTGAATAACAATAAATAATACATGACCAGACAATCACACAAAATGCATCTCTAGTCATTGAATTGATCATATTGTCAGTCATGCATATCTCAGAATATCATTATCCACAATAATTTCGTCTTCAATTAATCAATCATGTGAAAATTAGTCTATGGCGTCACTGAAACCCCTGATGAGTCGTCCTCCCACATGGTTCATTCTCTCATACGTGTGCACTAGAGAGTCGATCCCCCATACATAGCCGACCAGTCTAATTCTCGCTTGACTAGCCCTCTCATTATTTTTCAATACCCTATTTTCTTTCCATACTATCAGGAGGCTACCCTATGGTTATTCATATCATATTCATATTCCATCAGATGCACACGAGAGCGCCGATCTCCCCATACATGGCCAACAGTATCAAAGACCGCCCTCACAAACCCATGTTGACCCACTTCATTCTAATTCCACACAACCAAGACAATTGTATCACAACACATTTAATCAAATAATTCATCCAATTGCAAACCATCAGATCAATAATTAATATGCATTCATAATTATACGATAATTTAAATAATAATATAATATAATTTGTTAACAATATATAAATATATAAATAATGATATCCAATAAAATTATGAAGATAAAATTATGATGATATGAAAATGCGTATCATGCACCATTTATTATTACTCATAGTAATATTAGGATATTGAAATCCTAGTTCTGATTCTAGTTTGGAGGAGCAGTGGATGAGCTAAGATGATCTAAGAATTTAAGAATATAGAAAAGAACTCATCAGATAACTGATCAATGTGAAATAATAAATAGAGAATTAATCCAACAAATTACATCTTATCCTCTCTGCTAAGACTAATCTAAACTCTGCACTACCTACTTGCTAAATATCAATTATTTCGATTTCCTATTACAACCTTTAAAATAATCTGGATTTACCACCATTATAATACAACCAATAATATTATCATTTTAGATAAATATAATCCTTTCACTAAAAATTTTCTTCTTACTTAGTTTATTTATAGTCTCCAAACATTTAATAACTAGTTTATTTATAGTCTCCAAACATTCAAAAATTATTTAATTTATTTACTTTAATTGATCCTTAATAACTACAAAATACGTCTTCATATTGAATCACTTAATTCATTGATTCTAATAACCTTAAAAATATATTCAGATTTCTATTTATAAATTAACCAACAATAATTCCTTAATAATATATTTGCTTCTTATTTAATATTCAACTTTAATATTTTAATTCAAATCAAATATACTAACAATTTCACCATTAAATTTATTACGTAATATTAATCAATCCCTAAAATACATTTTATATTTACCTTATAATAATTAGCATCAAATTCCTCAATTAAATCCAATTAATTCAAATCAAATATACTAACAATTTCACTATTAAATTCATTACGTAATATTAATCAATCCCTAAAATACATTTTATGTTTACTTTATAATAATTAGCATCAAATTCCTCAATTAAATCCAATTAATAACCTAAACTGTTTTTATTAATTAAATTCTTTCTACCTAAGCTAATATTCACCACCTTAACAAAATTAATTTTCAATCTCAATAATTCAACTAATAAAATCTCTTAATTCTATTAAAAAAATTCTGCCATAAATTTTATTTTCAATCTATAATCCATTTTAAATTAATCAACTATACAACCAAAATAAATCATCTAAATCCACGACCATAATCAAATAATATTAATCAATCACAAATACTAAAAATCAATTAGAAATTCTGGCAATAACTTTCAATGCCTTCAATCACAAAATATAGTCCCAAAAATTATAGATCAGAGACAATCGAATTTGGATTGCGACTGAGATCATGTAGAACGGGACTGAGGTGCTGCGTGGAGGCCGGATTGCTAGCTAGGCCTGCTGGAATGAGTTGCGCGGAGGAGAACATGATTGGTGATGCTGGTGGCGCGACTGGTGGCTCGCTGGATCAGCAACTTGATGTGGCTGGCCTGCTAAGCTTGTTGTCATTGCACGAAGGAGAAGACTGTAGGAGCTGTGGTGCGGCAGGCATAACACAAGGAAAGAGGGGCTAGAGACGTTGCAAAGAGGGGCTAGAATTCAAAAGATAAACTGCAAAATTGGTGAAAAGTAAGATGTGATTTTTAAAAGAAAATTTAGTTTAGCATAGTAATTTTAATAAATGGATTCAATTAAATTTAATATTCGTCTTTGTTATTAAGGTAAATAAATAAAAAGACAAATGATAAATAAAATTTATTAAGAAAATATAGACTTCTAAGACAATAAATGATATAATTAAGTAATCTAAAATATAGAATTATGACACTTGATGAAAATAGAATATATAAACTAAAATAAGAATGTTAAGAGTTTATATATTAATAAAGGACTAAAAATGCAGTATGAATTTGGTAATAGGTTGAGGAATTTCAAGAACTATTGTCAAAGTTTTGTTGGTCATTGGAAATCAAATTGTTGCTTCCAGGTGGGTAATAATGTATAATGCTTTACTAAATTTATGACTGCATAATTTATTCTATGCCTTGTGCCTATTATTTCTAAATTCTTACATACACAGTATGTAGATAATTGAATATGCATTGATAGATGCTGTGAATAATTGCTTTATGCATAATGATATGTGATTGTTGTGTGGGAGTTGAGACGATGTGAATCACTTGGGTTGAGAGCACGGACATGTTGAGAATGTTGACAGTGGGTCGTAAGCGGTGGGAGTGGCTCCTCCCCCCCTTTGTGTACTCCAAATTAAAATGTTATTTATGGAAAATGTTTTATGAGAAGTATTATATTTGATACCGTTTTGCCTGAATGAGGGTAGGCTCCCTAGATACACAAGTCACAGGATGATACCGTGGACATTAAAGCATGCTTGGGAGTGATCATGGTCCTGTTAAGGTGATTTCACTGACTAACAACCACTTGATGTGCATATGGTTACAGTTGTTTGTGGATGATATGATTGACATTGTGTGAATAGAGAATGTTCATTTAGAATACTTTAAATATCATTCGTGTGAATGTGTGGATTTAGTATTATATGTTATTATTCACTAAGTTTTATACTCACCCTGCTCCCCCTTTTTTTTCAGGAGACTGTAAATTATTTGCAATATTACTTGAAGTTTTATTTTTTCTTCCCCTTAAAGTTAGACAAAGAAATTTTGGATGTAGAAATCCGTATTTATGTTAGTATTTATTGAATATAATGATAATAATAATGTCAAGTGTTTCTAAGATTTTATTGGAATAGTAGAGCTTGAAGGAAATAATGCCTTGTAGCAGTTTATATCATTAATAATATAATGGGTCGTCCTGTGGAATATTTCTATATAGTTATGGAGTTGTAATCAATGTTTAGGCTCACTACGGGCATTGGTGGCCTTAAGCTTACCCAGGTTCTAGTGCTGGTTCAGCCCATGAAAACGGATCGTGACAAAGTTGGTATCAGAGCATAAGATTTGGGCTTTAGAAATGTAACTGCAGATAGTTGGGATTTATTACTTGTCTAGTTTTTATTTGCTTCCTTTTCAATAGAGTCTTTCTAATATAGATATGTTAGAAGGGTCAATGATTGAGAGCTATATGCTTATATGTATTGAGAGACACCGAAGTAAAAAGTTTGGTGTGGTACAAGTTGTAATAAATTAGGATTAAATTGACTTGAGGTTATATAGCTAGTAAATTTATATGACTTTGTAATAATGTGGGGTGTAGATATCATAATAAAGACATGATCATGGGTGTTTAAATAATATTAGTAGAAAGGTATTAGCGTAACTTGATTAATTTTAAATGGAAATTTGATGGTTAGAAAGCATTAAAAATGGATCAAAAAATTGCATAAAAGTTTATGTTGTTGATCACAAAAAAAGTTATTAAATATTTTCAATTCATGAATAATATGTAACCATGTTATGGAGTTTAAGATCAATATAAGTTGATGTTACAAGTAATGAGTTTTTATGAAAAATTAAATTTCTAAAGTGTTTGTAACACCCACAGCCCAATCCCGGAGGACTCGACGATGAGCGCCACATTTATTGCCGAAGCACCGTCTTATCTTACTAAATAATCTTAAATTTTTTTATATGAAATGACTAGGTTTTTGTAAGGAGACAAGTAATATATTTTTAAAAATAAAAGCTTAAGTAAATTCCTACAGAAAATTTGCAAGAGTTTCTCTTAAAAATGAAATTTGCTAAACAAATAAAAAACAACGCACTTCCAAATATTTATCCTCCAAACTCCAATACTCCAAACAACACAATAGGATATACAACACTTCTAAATATTCACATAAAGCCATCTTGGGTTCTATCATATTATAATGTCATCCATTCAAAGAATTAATTACTAATAATCATACACTTAAATTCGTAAGAATAATATTTATTAATTAATCACATACTTCATTAATTTACAAACTTAATGTATACAACCTCTTACAATATTTTTATACATGCCATAAGTACATCCTAATACATGTCCTACCCAAAATGAAGTTTTCTTCTTTGTACTACACTTCTAGTCTTCGAGTAGCACCCACTCCTCTTAACCTGCACCTGTCAAAAATCAATGCACTGAGTATAACACTCAGTGGTGCTAAATAACTTAATAATATGATAATAAAGATTGCCTAAGCAACAAACTTAAAATATAATTTACAATTCTTAATTCATATATAAAAATACCGAAAGTATATAAATCCAATTAAAATATTTCAAGAATCATAAATAAGAACATTCTTAAAAATAAATTCATAGAATTGCTAGTATAATAAAAATTATCTCAAGTGTAAAACCATCATGAAACATATATAACCCATAGTATGTCAAATATAAGAAAAATCCTATAAATACAAATATTTTCATTTTTCTTAATAACAAAATAGAAATTATTCTTATTCGATGGCTCATACATATACTGAGAGAAATATAATCTGACTCGATTTTAGAGATATAGATTTGGCCTGTGGAAGTGCCATCCAATAATAAGCGCGTCTGCTTGTTTAGAAGGCATTCAGAGTCTAGCCTATGATCATAGCATATAATATAACAGAGTGGCATCAAAGTCGAGCATGCTCATTTATCTGAATAAACCTCATCTTACCATATTTCAACCATGCATACTTGAGCCCAAATCATATTGTTTCTTCATAAATCATCCCATTTTTTATAACTTATTTCTTAACAAGACTTTTCATAACTTAAATGTTTTTACTTCAAATTCCTTTAACTTACAACTTGTAAAAATCCATCAAAACTCATTTATAATCCTAACAAAAATCATACTTTCATAATACATATATATATATATATATATATATATATATATATATATATATATATAGCATAAAATACTTAAAACCAACATTAGAGAAAGTAAATCATGCCTTACCACCCAAGGGTGGTTCGACCTCATTAGGTCAACAAGGGGAAGAAAATTTCCCTCCCTCCAAATACCATATTTCAAGCTAAAGTTACTTAATTAAAGCATTAAAACCTTTACTTAAACACATTTAGCCTTAAAACACATTTAGCCTTAAAACTCATTTTTGCTCATTTTAAACTCTCTTTAAGTCTTGAAAAATTTTTAAACATTAGAATACAAGGTAGAGATTTAAATCACTTTTAAATTACTTATCAACTAACTCATTAGAGTTAAAATCACACATAGAAATCAAAGAAAACTTAGGGCTCTTCACCAAGTTAGGTTCAGCCACTCTTAGTGTGGTAGGAAGGGGTTGTTTTCCCTTCCAATTAAGCACTACACTATGCTTATAAATCATTCAAAAACTCATTTAAACAATCACATATCAAAAACCACAACTTAAAATGCAAAATCCTTAAAATTCACTAAAAACCTAAAAATGTCAAACTTTGTAAATTGAAAGAAAATGAAAAGTATAAGTGCACTAACCTTAATAACAAGCTAAAATAAGCTTAGAAAATTTCTCTCTCTAGCTTTCTCTTTGCCCTTGGAGGATGGTTCTCCAACCTCTTCAAAGTAGTAAAAATAACCATTAAAATCAAGAAAAATAACAAAGAAAAAGATGGAGCATGATTTAGTGTATATACTACATGTCTAAGCTATGGATTTCACTAATTAATTCACAAAATCAAAATTCACAACTTACTTGTTTTGAAGCTTTTCTCCAAAAGCCTTAGTTCTAGTCTCCTATTCCCACTCCTTTAGCTTAGATCTTAAGTTTTAATTACTAATTTAAGGTTTAATTAGGTGGTTTGGTGTAGTTTAAAGGTAGAGAAATTGAAAAAAAAATGGATAGAATGAGAGAAGAGAGAGAGAGTGGTGCCAAAATGGAGAGAAGGAAGAAGATGAAATAATGTTGGATAAGTTTTATTGACTTTAAGTAGCAAAGTCAAAATTGGCTACCTAATTTTATGTCAAATGGATGGCTAGGATTCAGTCTCTAATATTCTCATCTAAAGGCTCTAAATATTCACAAAATAATTCTCCTCCAATTATTATTTAACTCTACCAATTTATTAAATTAACTTCATAAAAATAATTCCTCAATTTTTCTTAATATACTGCACTGGAAAACACTATTCATTTATGCTACGTTTGGATGAAGTGAGGGAGAGATCATTAAAGTAAGGTATAGTAGAGTATGGTATAGGAAAGTATGTAAGTGTCTTTTTTGTGTTTGGAGAGAATGTATAGTAAATGAATGTTTAATAATATTGTTTTGTTTGTTTGATGGTATGAGATGATAAGGTTAAATATAAATATTACAAAAATACACTTATCATTAAGGATTTAATTTTTTTAAAGACAAAATAATTTTTGCATATTAAAATAGTTCATTCTAAATTATATTTTAAAGATATTAATAAAAAGTAATACTGAAAATTAAAATATGATAATAAAATTCATTTTTATAATAACATAAATTATTTTAAATTTAGTTAAATTATTTTATTTTAGTTCTTGTATAATAACATAAATCAAATATTTAATACCTTTTATTTTCTTTCATTACTTCCAACTAATCAAATTATCAATTATTTTAATTAATAATATGCCCCTTCATTCGTGTACACATAGGATAGAAATAAAGAAAACAATTATTTCAATAGAATATAAACAATAAGGACAATATTGGACTTTAAATATAGTTAAAGATAAATTTGAAAATTAAATTTTTTTAACCCATCCTCACACCTCAATTCAGTGGGTTTAAAATTTAGGTGTTTAGATATTCCAATCCTTCAAATAACTTTGAAAAAACCATTCTTTTCCTCAAACTTTCTTCTCAAACAATCAAATAACCTCCCCTAACCTTACTTTACTCTCTAAACCGATCAAATACCTTCCATTCAAACATAGCGTTAATACTTAAATTCTCTAAAAATATTTATGAGATATTTTCTACCGACCTAAATCATGCAAACATGCTCCAAAAATATTAAATAAAATAATAGACATGCATAGTAATTTTTCCGGACCGAAATAATACCAAGTCCCGAACTGGTGGTACTATTCATAGACTAGTAAATCACTATTACCGACACTGAAAAACAGACTGTTACAGTGTTGCCTTATATATACATATATATATATATACATGAAGTTATGTTTCATGGTCATATTGAAGTATTACAAGATATTATTTTGAAATATGATTGTGATGGGAAATTAGATTTTGATAGCAAATATGAGATTCATAAGTTTACTTAAATATAAAATGACAGTTGATTAGGGGACATTGACATGATACATTATTTTATTGAGGAGCATTTCATTTGATAGGAGTTCCGTGAAGGATATTATTAGTTGATATATAAATTTGATATTAATAATAGATGAGTTATGAATATGTAGTTATTCCAATGGGTCATTGAGATATGATTTTGAAATTTTTGAGAAAATTTTCCTTTTTACTTATAAACTTAGTGAAGATTTAAAGTGATGCTCTGCATACAATAGGAAACCTCACCCTTTAAATAATAAATATATTAAGAGAATTACGATAAGATATAATATATATACAATTGAGTATATTTGATAAATTCTTGTTTAAAACTTAAATTGAGTATTGTAAGATATTTTTGTAGATTGATGATTGAAATTGTCTATTAGATATTTGATTAATTTAAAGTGTTGTTTTCTGCTAAATTGCCATAAGACAGTGCCTTATGTGAAGTCAAGGAAACATTAAATGTATATGTATAAATGTGTTATTATGTGTGAGTAATTTTAAAAGCATACAATTTTTAATACAACTAATTATTAATAATTGAAGGCATAGGCATAAATTGGTACTAGAACATTATGTTTAGTCAATCAGTCTTATGATGAGGTAATACATTGGATTATTGAGACATAATATTGAAGGAAATCATCCGTGCCTTTCTCATTAACTTTAATCTCTTATATACAAATATAAGACTATAATTTAGGTAACTAACTATAGCTGTACAATGTTAAGCTATTTCAAAAATATAAAGATAAATACAGACTATTTACATACTCTAACACACCCCCACAGTTGAAGCGAGAGGTTTAGAAACGTTGAGACTGGCCCTGAAGTCATCAAACAATATGCGGGGAAGACCTTTAGTAAAGATATCAATAATTTGATAACGAGATGGTATGTGTAAGACACAAACCTGCCCATGAGCAACTTTTTCACGAACAAAATGAATATCTAGTTCGATGTGCTTAGTGCGGTGATGTTGAACAGGATTATCGGAAAGATATATCACACTAAAATTGTCACAATAAACCATAGTAGCCTTGCAAATTGGAAAATGTAGCTCCAAAAGCAAATTATGAATCCAACACGACTCAGAGGCAACATTTGCGACTCCCCTATACTCAGCTTCAACAATAGACTGTGATAATGTCGGCTATCGTTTAGAGGACCAAGAAATTAAATTATCTTTGAGAAAAACACAATAACGAAATGTTGATCTCCTAGTTTTAGGACAACCACCCCAATCAGCATCCATATAAGAAATGAGACTGAACACTGAAGATTTATACAGATGCAAACCAAAATCTAAAGTACCTTTAATATACTGCAAAATCCGTTTAAGAGCATTCGTGTGAGCAATCTTTTGATCATGCATATGCAAACAAACCTGTTGCACGGCATAAGATATATCAGGTCTCATGAAAGTGAGATACTGTAAGGCACTAGCTAGACTTCAATAATGAGTAGGATCTTCATATGGAGAACCAGAAGAAGCACAAAGTTTGGACTTAGTATCAACAGGTGTCATAGAGGGTTTACAAGACATCATGCCAACCTATTCAATAATTTCTTCAGCATACTTCCGTTGACAAAGAAATAGTCCTTCTTTATATCTTGTAACTGTAATGCCCAAAAAATAGTTCAAAGGACCCAAATCTGTCATAGCAAATTCAGAAGCTAGAAAAGACATTATCACTTTACGAAGCTTGTTAGAGGAAGCTGTAATGATAATATTGTCAACATATAACAGAATGTATGCCAAATCATCACCCTTGCTATAGATAAATAGATAGTGATCAGTTTTACTATGCAAAAAACCAATAGTTGAGACAAAATTGGCAAACCATTGATACCAGGCACGACGAGCCTGCTTCAAACCATATAGTGATTTTTTAAGAAGACACATAATCTGGATGATCACAAACTTGAAAACCCATGGGCTGGTGCATATAAACTGTCTCATGTAAATTCCCATGCAAAAATGCATTTTTGACATCTAACTGATGAATACTCCATGCCTTTGAAATGGTTATGCTGAGAACAGTTCTAATTGTAGCTGGCTTGACCACAGGGTTGAAAGTTTGATCATAGTCAACACCAACCTGTTGAGACTTGCCATCACCAACAAGACGGGCTTTGTGCCTCTCAAAAGAACCATCAGATTTAATTTTAAGTCGAAAAACCCACATGGAACGAATCACATTGACATTAGATGGATGGGGCACTATAATATCCCGAAATTTTTAATTCGAAACATTCCCATTTAAATTTAAATTGTAAATTTTTAGCCAATAATATTACGCCACGTAATATTATGGGGATCGAAAATCATTTTGGTTCGCCCGAAAATTTATTGAATAACCGTTAACCGAATAAAATCGGACAAATATTTTTTTAATTGGACCGAATTAATTTAAATTAGACCCGAATCGGATATTTTTGAAAAACACTGTGCGTCACTATTTTTTTCTCCCCGGCAACTTACCTTGGACGGTTTCTTTTTATTTAATAATTACAAAACTTTATAATATTTTATTATTATTTTATTTATTATTATTTTATTTTATTTATTTATTTATTTATTTTTTTTCTTCTTTAAATGTTCATCTTCCTCCCACCATCACAGCCACCTTCTTCCTCCTCCTCCTTCTTCTTCCTTCTCTTTTCTTTCTTTCTTCTTTCTTCTTCCTCTCCCCTGCGTTTTTCTCTCTGCTGCGTTCTGTCTCTCTGCAGTTGCAGGAACGCCAGCAGCGCCGCAGCTCCTCCGCTAGCTCCTCTGCGTCGTGCGACCACCTCCTCCGCACCTGCAGCAGCGCCGCCACCTCCAGCTCCTTCTCCTTCCCTGTTCGCGCCGCCACAAGACCAGCAGCAGCTACCTCGACCACTGCAGCAAGAGTTGCAGCGCTGCTGGACCACCACAGGCAGCCACGGGCTCTTCCTCCTCCTTTCTACGGGTTGCACAGCCGCTCCAGCAGCCCTCCTCCTCCTCCTCCCCTGTTCTGCGCCACCTCTACAGCAGCAGAGCAACAACTCTACAGCTCCAGCCATTGCAGTTTCAGCAGCTTTCTTCGCGTCGCGCCGCCTCGAGCCACCACCAGCTCCTCCATGCGACCTTGGCAGCAAGCCCAGCTTGCTTCCGGCCACCGTTCCCTCCTCCTTCAACCTTCGATTCAAGGATTTTTGGGAATTTGACGAATATTGGGTATAAATTTACTATTTTTAGAATTTATT